>JAPYYS010001242.1:83436-109964 GCA_030522525.1 Campopleginae sp. 14b
CCCGGTGAACATGCATTTGTTTTTTCTTGAGACCCAAATTGATGGTGAAAAATGAATTTTTTGACGAAAAGAAAAATTAAATGCCGAACAATCGATGAGATAAATTATTTGGGGTCGACACGACTCAGTATGCATTCGAAGGGTTAAAGTACATCAATACACGTACTTTCTGTAATGATCGATCAAATCAACACAATAAGATGGAATGACGCTGATAGCGTGTCAGGCGAAACGTCAGCTTCATTATCTGTCATTTGGAGCAGTACTTGTTGCCACCGTTTCCTTAACTGAGAGACGCTGTCAGAGAGCCTTGGTATATAAAGACTATATGCTCATTCCACCACTATGTTCCCACTTTAATGTGGAAGGCTATCGAGAGTGAGTTAAAAAAAAAGAATAAGAGAGAGAGAGAAAAAAAGATCTGTAAACATAGGGGAAAAAGCATATATAGCAGCCAGAATGAAAAAGGTTGGTCGGTGAAAAGAAGGAGGAGAAGAAAGACGAAGGGATGGATCGTAACCATTTTCACGATCAGGAAAATATACTCGTCGTCTTTTCTTCCAACACAAAAACATGTACCTACACAGTTATTTCTTCTCATCATTTGACATACCCACGCAAGGGCACACACACAAAAGAACACGTTAAAGTATACGGATATACACGTATACGGATAAAATGCGTTTGCACAGTCGACTGAACTTTTCTCTTAGGATTCTATATCCTCCCTATATCTCTCGACGTTTCGCTCTTGGTCGGATTCGTCTTTCTTCTTGTTTTTCCACCAAAATGTATAGATATATTGTTGTATGTATCCGTGAGTGATCGACTCAGCTATCCACTTTCTCGAAAATGTACTCTTTCTGCGACAGCAACATTTCCGGATTTATGGATGGAGACCTGGTGCCTGGCCCGAAGGCAGAACCTTCGAAAGCTCCTCTTTATTCACCTTCTCTCTCTTTTTCTTTATCTAATTGTTCATGGATCATTGCAAAATCCGTACTTACGTTTTTTTTTCTAAATGAAAATTCTGTCGCGATCATATTTTATGGTAAGCGAGAAGCATAGCCTTGTTATCGATCGCGAAATATATGAGTGAACCTTTAAAAAGTCCACGGGGTCGAATTTGTACGACGTTGAATTTTGCATCTCTGCTGGAATGCAACGAAATTCTCATCCAATATTTGGTAAGAACAAAAAACGCGATTTTTGTTAGGTCCGTATCCGAATATCGGTACGAAAGATGTCGCATGGACTGTGAAATTAAAGAAATTTCAGTGTCATAAATCCGCGAGGATTCCAGAATCTTTTGTAGTTCGATTAATTGCTCCTGAAACCCCGTCAAAGATGGGGTCGCGATGGATTTCGTTGGCGAATCGATTACACTCTTTTGTTGTTGGAATTTAGCATACCATGTTAGTTTCGGTAGATTGGTTCTGCTTCTCTTTCGCAGCCAGTTAAATTGCACTGTTCGTAAAATTCGTTAACCATACAGTTGAAAGACCCCATGCAATATTGTACAGACGCCCCAAGTTTGAGGCTGCGAAGTTTTATATTTCACGTTCTTCCAAAAAGTCTTATTGGTGAAAATGAATAAAGCTATTGCAGAGTTTTCACGATAACGCACCCTTAAAGATGATGCTGAAATTTGCATCGATGAAATGCAATGGAATCCATTATTTAATTATATTTTTGAAAGGCACAGCCAAAGTTGAACATGCAGTCTCCAGCTTTTTATTTGATGGCGAATGATAAATGTAAAAGATGCGTATTGTCTATTAATGTGGAAATCTTGATATTTACGTCAAGCTGTGATCGATAAAAATCGAAAGGTTGGATAAATATGAATATTCAATGGTAACCACTCCAATTATCACCACCGAGCGAAAAGTTTTAGAACCGTTAACTTTACGCCAGCGAGTCGATGTCTAGGTCAGCGACCGTGACGTTGCTCCTGCCCATTATAGACGTTTTAATTGCTTCCATTAACGAGCGCAATGGTGCCGAACGTACGTGTGCATTTTGAGTCTTTCTCTTTTTTTCTCTCTTGGGGTTGTCAGAGAAATTACCAAAGGGAAAAATAATGTCAGAGTCTCTGGTGAGTCGAGAATGCGTGAAATTGACTGATGAAGCCTGGAGGGTAGTGCCTACGTGATATTCAATCATGCCAAAATCATCACCATATCAGAATTCAAAGATACGAGATCATTGATGCGGCATTGCCATTAATAGGATTTCATTATAGCAAATATGATTTCGAGATTATCAGCGAATTCGTAGCTATCTGAGCCGATTAACTGCCAGGAACAAGAATCGAATGACGTTCGTAATCTTGCCAGCTTTCAATAATAGAGAAAAGCATAAAATTCCCGGCTGATCTGTGGACGACGAAACAACGGAATAGAAAAACTTGAACGATCCGAGTGCTGGAATAAAGGAGAAAATATACAACGCCCAAGGAGAAAAATTGACAAAATCGCAATTTCCTAGACGACAAATAATGTTTTCTCTTTGTTTTATTTCGTCATGAATGAAGAACGAAAAAGTGGGTAGTGTGACGAAAACGAGGATATTCATGAAAAATGGGAATCTCATTTTTTTCGATTCGAAAAATGGTAGACATTTTTTTAACGAATCTTTTTACGTTTACGAGCACATTAATACCGTAATCACGGAATAAAGCTCTCTCAGACTGCGTACACAGCGAAAAGAGGGATAAAGGGTGAGATAATGAGAATAAAAGTAGGAGAGGGAATGAGATAGGAGAAAAGGGAGAGAAGCGGATTGTCGAAGGGAAGAATTTGCTCATCTATAACTACCCGGCAGACATCAAAGGCACGAGAGACGCAAGACTCAGCGGGTTATTTCGTCCTGGTGAAGATGTACGTGCAGTGCTAGAGAAAATAGTAAAAATCCTTTTGGTGCAGCGTACGCTTTGACTTGATATATAAATGTATAGAGAGCATAAGCGAGAGGATAGTGCTTTGAGCGTTTCCATGTACCGAGAAACTAAAGAACCCAAGGAAAGCTCTTCTCCCTATGTGCTACATAGATATACTTATATGTATAGTGCGTATATTATAAATCAAGGATCCTCATCCTGGCTGCTCTTTCGTAAACACAGTCTATTCAAGCGTGCACTTAATATTTTCCACCCAACACTGATCAGCAGTCTCTGTGGTCCGACGGAGATCTACCAATTAATGCAAATATATACCACTCCAGCTCTTCTTTTCCGCGTCATGAGGATCGTCAACAACATGGGCGACCACAAAATAACTGCTGCGAGAGCCATCCAGAGGTGGAAGTGAAAAATCTCGTCAGAAAAAAAGAAAAAAACAAAAGCAGACGATGAATGACGATTCAAAAGTCTCAACGATCGAAATAAGCTTTTCCAATTTGGCTTGATTTATCGACAGGGGAAGCTTTCGAATTGACCAAAAATGGGAAATTCGATAGTCTCGAAATCCAGAAGAATATCGTATTTTGTTTTAATGTTTCGATGACTAGAGTAGATCGTAAGATTGGAGTTTGCCCCAAAGTGAGTTTTCATGATGAGAGTGGCAAAATATATGCCAATCGAGATTGCCAGGGCATTGAAATGGGATGAACAATTCTGTGGGATTCGGTGGAGTCGGCCGAGCTGAAATATGTGTTATATAGTTGCTTTATAAACAGATGGAAAAATATTATATCGTATAGCCAATGCACTGATATCGTCGATTTGCATTGAAAGTTTTATCCATTTTCCTCCAACGTAACAAACAAGTGCGTGCGCTCGTAATTGATGCAAATTCATGCAAATCGTTTTCTCACGCAGCTTGCCTCTCCCCGTGTTCCGCGGTGGTGAAATCTCCCAGATTACCCGGAGGGTCTATACTACGAACTAACCAGACTCAGCTGAAGCAAAGAGCGAGCATAAGTAGAAGAAGAAAAAGCAACAGAGAGGAAGCAGATACTTCCGAATGAGAGCAGCGGGAGGAATACAGACCACACAGCCGTAAGTTGTTTGGTGTCTATGCAAGTTGGAATATTTCGCAATGAGAATGCGACAGGGTGTAGGAAGAGGGGGAGGATTGAGCGAAGGAAGAGAGAACCCCGCTTCGATCACCTCACCTGTTCAAAAGTTTCTGAGCCGCAGCCGAGAAGAATTGGAAAGGCAGATATATAGAAGCCAGAAAGTTGGTGCGGTCGTGCTTTAGGACGATTACCAATTTCGAGGAGAAGGAACTGGCTGCAACCGCGACAGACATGTTGGCAATCTTATAAGGTTAAGGGTCTGTGCGACTGTTGGGCAAACAAGTCCGAAATAGGCAAAGGAAAGAGCAAACTCTGCAGCAATTAGTTTGCCGATGTAGCACATTCCAACGTGAGGCTACAGTTGACAAGGGAATCCCGAAGCACAAGGCGCAACGATTTTCTTTTCTTTTTTTTTCTCATGTGAGAAAAAGGTTCCATTTTTTTGGCACTTTCTTTACGACTCGTGGAAGCGATCCGCGATAAAAAAACGTCTTCTCAACTTGGAGGACTATTTACGTAATGGCTCGATCCTTGTAAGTAGAATTTCTATGACGTATCCACTACAGGAAACAACGTTAAAGTTTGCATTGTTGGAATTGAACAAAACTTTGTTTTTTTTTTTTCAGCAACAGAACTCATGATTCTCATGGAATATTTGGGAAGGACGATAAAACGATTTAATCTCAGGATGAAAATAAAAAATAGGTACGAAAATTGTCATAGTTTTTGAAATTGAACAAATAATAAAGCGAAAAACGTATTTGCAAAGGTCAGTGTGTCATCTACAGGAATAGAAAATTAGCCGGTTAATATTTAGAGGCGGCGATAGAAACGAGGCAAAAACGGAGGATGGAGTTGTGAAAAAGCAGAAAATTCGCGGTATTCGATGCTGAAAAGATCGTTTATTAGAGAGAAAAATAAAGCTGGAAAAACGTCTGACCGCGTGGCTCCAAAATTCAATACTTGTGATTGAATTTTCCATAAGCTCCTTCTAGACTAAAACAAAAATTCAATACGTAGTCGAATATATATTCGAAAAAAAATCATAACAATACAGTGAATGAGGATATCTCGAGGGAGGGGAAAGAGGGGAACGACAATGAAGTTTTCATGGTGCAAGCGCGAATGAGAACGAGAGAGAGAGAGAGAGAGAGAGAGAGTGAAAGCTTTGTAAAAGCGCGGCGTATTCTGGGAGTGAATAAGCTTTCAACGAAAGAAAAATCTATTCGGTTTAGCAGGTCGGGGCAATTTCATGAGTTTGCGTCTCCGGAGCGAGAATAGCTGGTAGAAACGGTGTCCACGAATTTGGAAAGGGGCGAAAGCGAGGGAGGAATACGGCGACGAATTTCAACAGTCCGATTGCAGTAACTTTGAGGCTCCGAGAGCGGTTGAATGTAGGAGCATGAAATGAAGGTTGGTAGCGTGTGGGAGAGCACACGCCCAACCACCTTCGCCTCCGTTGTCGTTGCTATAGACAGTTGCTCGGTTTTCCCAGTCTCTTGTTCATTTGACGATTCCCTCTCGCTTTCTCTCTCGCGCTTTCGTTCCGTTTCTGTATAGCTCGCAGTGTTCTGTGCTTGGCATATCTTTGCTCGACGAAATCGTGCAGCAGAAGAGCCGTGCAACGACAGATGTTTCTTATGAGGCTAGTGCGAGCCCGGACGAAGCCCTGACTTACCCTCGAGACCCACGATGAAATTGTGCTTAACCCACTCGTTTTCGACTATTCGAATTTCCCGAGCGTTTATATATACGTATATGTGGATATAGGGAACACGAAACGCGTTTGGATCGGTGAAATACTCGCAGAGAGGTCCTTGCGTGATCGCTCTCGTACAGCGAGAAAGGCCCATTAGCCTTGGACGAGATTGAGCCCAGGGCTATAGGCAAAGTCTGATCACAAATCATTAAAGCACCGATATCAAAGGATCCAAGTAGATTAACACGGAAATCTCGCATTGTTCGTTTAAATTCATCGTCATTCATGAGAGCTTCATTAACGAACAAAAAATTACCAAAATTAACTACCTCGTTACTTTGCCGCTCGAAAGATCGTGTTAAAAATGAATTTTGAATATTTTCTTTTCTTACTGCCTAAACTTCAACTATTCCGGTCGAGTTCCCACCGAAATCAGCAGCAATGAAACATTTTCACGAAATTTTTCAAGAAGAAAAGGAAATTCGTTGCATTTCAAGTCGAAAACGATGACCTGATGAATGTTTAATTAATGACGTGAAGTTTCCCTTTGGAAATAATTCAATGCATATATACCTGATGTACACGCGGTGATACGGAATAAATTCGCAATAAATACCGATCGAGTGTCACGAGGAATAAAAGAACGACGAGACGCGATGTTCACGACGTGGAAAAAGCCGTTTGTTGAATAATTTATGCCAATCCTATATATTGGTGCACGATCTCGTTTTCTTCTAGTCCCGGAGATATATAGAGAGGTGCATAGTTCAGGGAGATAGTTTTGCAATAAAGACGCAAGATGAGATAGCAAAGCCGGCGGCTTTTCCGCAGCATCCTCCGGGAAACTCTCCCAATTTTGTACTTTCAAGCGTGTGGCGAAAAGGGAGACGCGGCGGTGGGCTCGAGGAGCGAAAAAATCTATACGAGGTATGGGGCGAAACGAGAGAAAGGAAACGAGAAAGGATGGAAAGAAGCCCAGTTTGTTTGTTTTTTTTTTCTTTTTCTTCCAAAGGTTACAAGGCCCGGACACGTAATAACGTTCGTTCGAACCTTTTCCTTGTTCGAACAGCAGCGAGAAAGGATTCGAAACCATATACCTTGAACGGAGATGAGACGCTTCCTCTTCTCCAAAAAATCCAACTTTCGGATTTCACGATCCGTTTCGTTCGACTTACGCACGAATGAGCTACTCGCCGTGATATGTTGTTAAAGCCTCAAAACTATGCATCTCAAATCGGCAGCCCGCTTCAATTCAATTTCGCAAACCGCATTTTTTTTAAATCGTGATATTTTATTGAGAATAAAAATTGAAAATTGATAGCGATAAAAAAACAAATGAAATAAAAATTAAAAAATGACATCACGAACAATGACAAAAATTTTCATCAAATTTCGTCGATTGATTTTTTTCATTAATTGTATCGAATAACTCGTCGAATTTTCAGCATGTTCTCGAGTTTCCAATCGTCTGGAAGCCAATGGAAATTCAGTAAAAGTATCGCCACCAGTATCGACCAGTATCGACCAGGTTTTCCATGGTTTCCCATAGGTTTCCCTTACAAATGCGATATACGATAGTACCTGCGAGGAAAGATTGACTGTGGCCAACGCTTGTTGCCCCCCCCCCAATCTCCAGAGTGAGTGAAAAACGGAGTCTAAGTGGAAAAATAGTATTGAAATGCTGGGCTCGTCGAATTTCAGCAAAAGTGAGTTTAGGAACAACGAAATAACGATTTCAATGTCAGGATTGATCGTAAGGGACAAGGTACCCTGAATACGATTGCGCATAAATAGTTGGACGAATAAAACGGATTGACAAAAGTTCCGAGCGTATACAAGGCCATTACCAATATGACCAACAAAAAATATATTTTATTAATTAATTTTTTGTTGAATTTAAAAAATCATAAAAATTTCCATACCGATTCTTTATCTGGATGCGAAAAAACGATTGTTTCATTGCCCTTACTAAATATAATGCATAGAAATCGCGAGTCTTCCTATAGAAAAAAAAAACCTCAACGTCGTCATTTTTTAAAAAATATTTTCCCTTTAACTTGCAACATTTTTAATGAATAACGAATTGACGCTTATTCTCATTCCATTCTCTACGCAGGATCAGAACAAAGAATGGCGTTCTGTGTTAGCAGGAACGTGCATACACATGTATGGGGCGGAACGATTGCATGCATTCTCGATATTGCAACGGACCTCCAAGCACTAGAGATCGGAGGTTTGAATAATAAATACAAAGTCAATTGGATGCGACTGCCTGGCTAACACAGACCCCAACGCTTGTATAAGAGGAAGTGAAAAAAAGAGTAGACAAACGCGATCGGTTAGAAGAACAACAGTAAGGAAATGTTTGAGCAATTGGAATTATTTCGACTTGTATCATGAGAATGTGTGGACAAGATCCTCATCACGGCTATGATTAAAAGTTGAGCAAACATTCGTTAGTCCATCCGCAGATACACCGTTCGGGCGCAACGATTTTTTTTTTTTTTTTCGTTCAACGCTTTTAATCACTCAACTCTCCGTACAAACACAGTACAATTAGCGCATCTCCGTAGACACACATGGGTCTCGGGCGTCGTACCGTTTTTTTTACACTGGACTCGTTGAAAAAATGTGAAAAAAATTCAGAAAAGTAGTTTTGAATCTATAGGAAAAAAGCCTGCACTGGGGGATGGACAGAAATTTTTTTTTTTTTTTTCAATTATCATGCAATAATAATCCATACGCAAAACGAGAAATTCGAGCCATTCGCTGAATACGCTGGACACCCCAGACGACCCGATACACGGCAACAGAGTGTCCGTGATCGATTTAGCATTTTATTGACATGCAGTTCTTTCGCTCTCGCGCGTGTATGAAAACTAACAGGACCGAACGTCGAAAGAGAGAGGAGGGAGAAGACTGCACAGCAGGAAGGAAGAGGGACCAGAGAGACACGGTGAGAGTTCGACGACGATGAAATATTCAGGAAGCGAATCGAGAGAAGAACGCTGTGTGTACAAAAGAGAACACCGTTGGATTCTTTTTTTCGTTTTTTTTTAAGCATTGGAAATACATATGGAAAAGGTCGCGCTCATCGTACAGTGCGCAGGCGACATATAGAAAGAAGGATGTTTGAACCGCATACTCCCATAAAGATAGGACTCTGCCACTTAAATTTTCCATTCGTTATGATTCCATAGAAATGTTGCATGGAGAAAAAAATTGCATGGAAAAAATTGGACGGAAAAGGATGAAACAACGAATTGAAATATGAACGAGACCATTTCCGTTTCGGCAAACGTTCGAATTTCATATTTGTCCATATAAATTATTCAGATTAATGTTAAACGAAACATGGATTTGGAAAACTTCATTTTCTCTACCGAAATTTCGAGCGATAAATAAATCTTTCAATTCCGCTTGATCATGCATTTTTCTCGAGACTTGCGGCTCCTTTGCATATGGAAAAGAGAGACCGACCAGAAGATACGATGTCTTCATACGGATATATCAATTGGAGTTTGTCAAGCCGGAAACCAGACGTATCTCTCATACAAATTTCGTCAAAACTTTTTACGCTATTCCCTGCTGTATAGTCCTCCGTATGTCACATGCACTCAGTATCATACGAAAAAAGTTTCTAGTAGATATATATAACATTCCGAGGAAGAAAAAAGTCGACTAGTTAAAAAAAACATTGTCGAATCGTATCGACTATAAGAAAAAATGAATAACAACGATGATAGTCGAAAAAAAAATTGTTGGTGGAGTAATGAAATAACAAAGCAATAGAAATTATTTCATAACTCTGGAGATAGGAACGTTGAGGTGCGCCAAAAAAATATGTACTACTATAATTATTCATTCAATTTTCGAAATGATAACAAAATTTCCATGTCAATCCAGTTTTCAGGTCGCGGTAAGTAAGTTGTCGTAAGTTGGTATAAAAAAAGAAGCTAAATATTTTTTAACAGCGAATTCCTTCAAAGTGCTTCAGGAGATAAGTCAGAATGATATTTCTTAGCGCGAGTTAAACTGCAGAGGGCAAGCTAGTATACTGATACATACAGTTTTCTCTTCTTATACACGGCTCTCTGCTTTAGATAGTTGAGAGGTTTTTCGGTTCAACGAGGTGTACAAAAGAACATTTTCACTTTTCAAATAATCACGAGAAACGAATCAACATGCTTTTTTTCCAGTCTTTGCCAGATTTTCATGAGCATTTATAGCATAAAAATGGAAAATTTCGATGAAAAAATCATCGCACTTTGCCAGAATAACAAACGGAGCTGTAAGTGATTAATGAAATAATAATTAATTCAGTATCACTAAGTCGAATAACGTGCAATCGAGAATATCCGAGGTCCTAGCACGTGACAGACGTATTATCTGTATCGCACAACGCGGAGCTACAATTGAGTGATTAGATCTCGTGTGATGGACGAGTGCGTGATGATCCAACACCCTAACTGTGACTCTATTAATATGGAAATATAAATAGATATACGGACGCGATGAGACGATGGAGAAGTTATAGCACACGAGGTCTGTGACACACAATAATTCATCAAAATTCGCCTACAAACGCCACAATTTTTCAAGAATAAAAACAAGTCTTAAAATTTCTTCCATGATGCCAAACAAATCGAATTTCTATGACGTTGAAGTTTAAAAGTGTTGTAATGCAACGAAATTTTACTTTTCCTGTGGCGATGCTTCTCATTTAAATGCAGCATATAATTATGATGATAAAGCGATTGATTTTCTCGACCCAAATTTATATCACCACGACAAATTTTGGTGATTTTGAGAAAGAACAAAAAAAAAAAAAACAAATCATCAGTAAAAAAGAATAATTTTCGTTCAAATCCAACATTGCCCACTTCAGCATCATGAATTTTTATTTTTCTCTACAAACAATGAATTTTCAAGACTTATACCGAAATATTCGGTATCGAACGCGCTATAAGAGCTTGTCGATCTGCTTTCTATATACGAGTGGCGAACAACGCGTCACAAGATCTGCACCGGGCAGCGATAAAACAAGTTCAATACTTGTTGTTTTTATTTCTTCGTCTATAGTTTAATTATCGTAAAGGCAGAAGAAGGATAAACGAACCGGAGGTTTATTTCAACGACCGGACTCGTTGTAGTAAAAGTATTCCAGGTTCGGAGTGTGTCTTTAATGCCATGAGAAAAATCGTCATATGGAATGTACTTTCCACTGTTATTCAGTACAGCTTTTAATAGCCGAGGAGCAACCGAGAATAAAAAAAATCTTGCCGAGTACAAAGAGACGCATGTGGTACGTTTAAAATTGTCTTCGACTGGCGTAACAACTCTCCATTCATAAAAAATTACCGAGAAAAGAAAATGGAGAGAAAATTTCCAAGTGTGAAAACGCCTCTTGCTGGATTTCATTTTTTTATTCGAGTAAATGTTTTTTTTTTTTTTCACTTTCAAGAAAGCTTCCAATGTTGTATTGTGCGTTTCTAGTTTTTCCTCATTTTTCACGTACGTATTTGCTTCGTTCGTATAGAAAGAGACTCGTGATACGAAAGCGAGAGAGAAAGCTCTTTGGAGAGCAGGTGGAAGAGGCTCGCTCATTGATCGAACAATTGAAAAGCAACTTGGACAGAGCTTCGTAAGAACGTATACAATTTGACGTATAGACATAAACGATAAATATATATATATATATATAAAGCATGGAGTGTTGGAATAAAAGAGCTCGTAGTGACGTCGACGGTTGCGGGGGCCCCAGCGAGGAACAATGAAGCTCGAACAACCCGGAATTTTATTCAGCTTTTTCTTTCCATTTAATTTTCAAATATTTCTTAAAATTTTATCGCCACATTCTATAGTATTCAGCGTAAATTAAACGGTGAAAGAACGAGCAGGCTACTCCACAGTCTCGGGAAATAAATAAAGTGAAGAAATTATCGTCGAGAATAAAAACAATAAAATTTCAAGCAAAAGTAAGGAAAAGAGTTTGCACAAAATTCCTGGCTCGGATATAATATTGTGAAGAAGCAATTTTTATGCGATACAAAGGTCGGATTAAGCATCACAAAACGGAATGGCCCAATCAACAGAACGGAAAAAAAAAAAACGCACCATTTTTCATGGAAGGCTGAAACGCGAATGTAAAAATTCAGAGGATTTTCTTACAAAGTGATAAAAAATTTCCGAAAGCCTATGGACCGATTTGGCAAGGGCGGTAAAACGTCGAAAAACCAGCAGTCTCGCGTGCCTCAAAAGACTATTCCCAATATCAATCAACGACACGTTGTTCACCTGACACATTTGATATTCCGTGCGGTTGAGCTGCAGCTTTCCAGAGTGCTTTATACTTTTGGACCGGCAGTACATTGAATAGAGTAATTAATTATCTCAAAGTTTAAGTAAAAGTTCCTTCAATCGCGTGCTCTCCTGAATTCTGAGTTTTATCTAATGGATTAAACGATATATGTATACGCATGGGTCGCGCTCAGTTCAATAAAGATTCGTCAAGTTGAAAGAAGGCCGGAAATCAAGCAGGTTTACTGCCGAGTGCGTTTATTTTTGACATCCCCTCCGTTCTTTCGCTTTTCCGTGTCCTCTTTTGCGCATTTATACGTTAAATGGAGAGAGAGAGAGAGAGAGAGAGAGGATGATCGGTCACGCAAAAACTCCGAGCTCTTGATTCGTGTTCCTAGCATTGACGACAGAGAAGCAAGCCCTTTTTTCCATCCGACCGAATGAAGCAAAAAGTTAGCAATGAATTTTCAGCATAGTGGAAACGAAGCAGAAAAGTCTGATGGCAAGCGAGAACGAGGGGATGAAAAGAGAGAGAGAGAGAGAGAGAGAGAGGGAGAGAGAAATGGGAAGTTGAGAATGTCCGGGGTTTTCCGGCAAACAGTATCAATCGACCGCGAAATATAGCTCCGTATTGGTGAAGGGCTAATCGATCGTGACGACAAAAAAAAGCTTTCACGTATGTGCCTACATATATGTGTGAAAAGTCCGATCTCCGGGGGCTGGTAGAATTACATGACGTGCCATAAATAGGACTGAAGCTTTTTCGCCATTTTTTTATGCCTCATATCATCCTTCTATAGTCACTACGTAACTATGAGTGGTGAAACCAAAAGGTGGACGTTATATTCCAAATTCACGTTCATAATATAATGGTAACATTTCGTACGGCAGTGGATTTCTCGTAAAATTTTACGTTCACTATGAAACTCGTATCAATCAATTGATTATCGCGCGAATAATCGTTCATGATCGAAAGTCAACGGAATAGAGATCGGCAATTGAAACGAATCGAGAGTCACATAAAAATCAGGCGGCCATTCGATGTAAGAAAAAACTACGAATTTGTTTGAGCTTGGATTTGAGTTGCCGTCGAAAAATCATTTAAAAGACAAAATAAATGCTTGCTGCAAGACTAATTCGAGATTTATTAATCAGCTCGTTCTGGAGGTTGAGCCTAAAACGGAAAATCCCATATGTAACATGAAAGTTGTACATATCTGCGGTTCAAGCTGCGCTCATATCCGTATCTCATGAGCACACGTTAGTGGGCGCTCGTCTACGTTTGCGATTTGTGTGTTTAATGTAGTATCCGCGTGGCTAAAATGTATAGCGACTACGAACCCAAAACCCGACAGTAATTCGAGCACAAGTACAGCCACAAATGTATACACACGGACGTGACTCAACATACATTTTCGTGCACAGAGCGATGCAAACATTTATGCATCCACGTACGTACATGTAACCGCCGACCGCCACGGCAATACAATGTTCCCTGGGTGCGATTACGTTTACCGTCTCGTGTCATATACTAACGTATTATCTCCGAGTCCATGTACATGTGATGCTTCATACCAAATGATGCACATTTGGCTTTCATGTCTGCGATTTTATAATCGGCCTAATTTCTCCTATACAATGGAAGAAGCTGAATTCTCAGTTTTATCTCAATCAATCAACTAAAAATTGTCATCACTGTTAATCATAAAGTCACACGCAGGTGGAAAAAGTCCTCATCACAAAGAGCAACAAATGCTCGATAAAAATGTAACTGACAAAAATAATAATGAAGCAATTATCAGCGAACGTCTATCCATAGAAATTCTAATTATTTCATAATAAACGATCAATTATACCATTTAGAACAATGATTCAAAATATATTTTTCATATGCGCATCATATTTTACTTACGATTTCCGGCAAAACCAAATTTTTCTTTATTATTCTGTGAGAGCCAAAATTAAGCATTCGAGTATACCGACGAAGGGAGGAAAATTTAGTAAAATATTAAAAAAAAAAAAAAAAAAAAAAGTTCATTTCCACGCTTAGAGAAAAATGGAGTGTCCCGTTAAATCATGAATGCACTAAAAACGCAATCACGACACTTCGCATTTTGTTCACACACAACAATGAATTAATAATTGTTTACATCCGTGGGCTCGTTTTGACGTTAGTCGATGCATAGATCAGGACATATCCACGAGATGTGGTTTGTTGCTGAAGGAATGCGTGCGCACACCTTGTACGCGTAGGAGGTATCATGCTGATATTGCGACGATAAGCGTCATTGTGTAAGTACACAAGCGTCATTGTGTAAGTCATTGTGTATGTATGAATTTTTTTTTTTCTTTTTTTCGTAGTAACTAATCTAAATTTTATGGCCCTGAATTGATTTTTTGACGAAAATGAAATGCAGAAATATTCGTTGCCATTGAATGCCAAACAATCGATGATAGACAATTCCTCGGGTAAAAACTACCCGAATCCAAAGTGTATTGACTTTTTCCACAATTTTTCAACTCCACAATCGAAATAATCCTCGTTTGTTCATATACGAAGTACATATCATGTACTGAATCATGCGCGTGACTTCATACGAACCATACGATATGGCTTTATGCTCGCGCAAGTGTAAAAATAAATAAAAAATTCCAACAAGGGTCTCTGGAATCTCAAGAGCTGAAAACAATCTCAATCTCGGTACAGTTAATTAGTATCCACCAGTTGGATGTATTCAAAATTCTAGTCATGTTTTCCATATTTCTAACGAAAGTATTTTTGGAATGGTCAAAAAAATGTCGGGATTTGTCATAAAACCGAATGAGATTCGTTGAATTAAAACGAGGGGAAGGCAAAGTGAATTGTCGCAGACCAACAGTCCATAAATGATATGAATTTATTGAGAGACCTTGTTAACTAATGGGATTTACACCCGTCCTTGTTTCATGAAAAACTCTTGTGAAAAATGTAATTATTTCGAATATTGAATTAACTCGGTGAAGGTCTAAACAGCAAGACATTTTTTGTTTTCTGTTGAGGAGGATTTGAGAGATGCATTCTTGGCTAAATACGAGCCGCACGGCGCGAGAAATACGTCTGCCTGCATGGTATACATAACTTACGCATATGTCCGGGGGCTAAATGTCTCGTGGATACTCTGCTCTTTCCCTCAATCCTCATACCATTCCGAGTTCCTATATGAGCCCGTGTATGCATGTGGGTTTCAGCTCTTACCATGCACATTTCTCTTCGTCTCTCTCTCTCTCTCTCTCTCCTTTGGTCTCTCAATGCTTGTCACATGCGTCGTGCATTATGAGATGGCTAATATGTATTACACAAGCAAGAGAGAGGGAGAGAGAGAGAGAGAGGGGAGAGATAAGCATCAAGTTAACATGTTAATAGGATCTGAATTGTCTGAAATCGTCTTCTGAATGGGCCTGTATAGTGTAATCATTAAGCCGGATAATGCAATATTCTTTTATCCGAATGATATAACAAGGTTTTTGCTTATTCCACAAGATAAAGAAATGTGTATAACACCGGAAAATATGGCGAATATTACGACGACTTTTCATCGCCTACTTAAATTTTCTGTATCTGCTGAACACTTTTGTCTATTAAATACTTTCTAAAATTGGATGCAGAGCCAAGAAGTTGCTTTGAGTCTCAGCCCATGAAAATTATTTTCAAATCGAAGAATAAAAATCGAAGAGATACGAAAAAACAATAAAATTTAATCGGAAATGGATCAAATATTTTTTATTGCAGTTCAACGATGTGATCGTTAATATCGTTTACCAACTCATGTTCCTCAGAATGAGACGTCGAAGTGATGACATCTTTCTAACGCAACGAGAGTCTTTTTTTTTCTGTGACCGATGCTTATTATTTAAATGCAGAATTTAATTATGATGATCGAAAGATCGATTTTCGGCAACCAAAAAAAGCATATCAGTTTGAAAAATTTTCATGATATTTTGAAAATAAAATAAATAGTCAATAAAAATTAATATTTTTCGTTTGATTGCGAACTTTAGTTTCACCCGACAATGGCCCATGAAGAATATACTAGAATAACATTTCTATGCACCTGCAAATATATATGCGCGGCTTACTAGTCTCTGAACTCACTGGACTGATCGACGTTGTATACTCAAAGCGTCTATAGCTCGTTACACGCTCTCATCTATGTCGTGCTTAACGTCATCACGGTAGATTCTTCGTAGCGACCAAGAAACGACGATTATTACGACTACAACGATGAATACATGTCTTACACAAACACGGCCACAGGTACATAAATATATATGTATACATAGGTGCTAGTCGGTGGAATAAACCGTTAACTTACGAGGCTCGAGAGACAGGAGAGAGAATCTTGGTTAAATTCTTCGAATATAAAGCTGAATTCCTTTCGTCATTGATGTCAAAGAAGGCGTAACGTAATATGTCTTTATAAGAGTTTTAGAAACTTTGCGAAATAAGTTGATGGTCAAAAATTATTGACAATAATCGGTGGAGGAATAATTAGCAATCGGTTGTATGGGAATAGTCAAAGAAAAAAGAGCCCGAAAAGTCTGAAGAATCGCTGTAAGTTTATGAGTTCAGCGTGGGCGAAGAAAATATTGAGGAATTCTTCGTTTTTATGAAGACATTGCTAAGCATATGTAGCGAGGAAATCATCCAAGAGAAAAAACGAAAGAAAGACAGGTTGGTCGATGACCCGCGGTTCGCGCTAAGCCCGCTGCGTGAGCTCGACGCTAACGGATCGCACTGAAGCGGCGGCGGCGGCGGCGGCGGCGGCGGCGGCAGAAAGAAATGAGGAAAGACGAAGCGACGGAGAAATATCAAGACAAACGAGGAGCGTGAAAAAGCGAGCGAGGGCCAAAGTGGGAGCGCGAAGAGGAAGAGGAAGTGTCGATGAAATCGTTTCTGCATTAAATTGACTCTTTTCCATAATCAAGTTCGTTTCGTTGTACTGCAACGAAATTTTGTCGTCGCTTTGGAGTTTTTTTTTCTCTTTTTTTTTTGTTCGTTAAATCTTGACGATGCCAGAGAATAAACGAGGGAAAAAAAACATTCGAGTTACGAATCGACTGATGCGGCGACTTTTTTTCCTCTCCGTCCTAATCCGTAGAAAAAATCGAACAAATTAAATATCCTCGAGGTGAGCGCCTCACCGACGAACTTGCCTCGTCCTGAAATAAATCGCATGTCGTATCCTCGCAAATTACCGTTAATTTTATAAAGCTGTGTGAGCATCTTCTTTATAATTATGGAGAAAAAAGTATTTCAGGAAAACTGTAAAACATTGATGCATGCGCACACACATTTATAATAACCGGAATTATCCAGGACATCGGATTAAAATTATTGAAGGAAATCGAATGATAAACTGGAAATAAGTTTTTCAAACGGAGGGCAAATTTTCTCTCGCCTGGCTCAACGAGTCAATTCAACGGTAAATGTCACTCGGGTCTTTCTATAAAACTGTGTTAGTGGGGAAATCTTGTTTGTTAACAACTCGACGTTCAGATCCGACAATCCTGATAATTTATTATCAGCCGTGAGGGATGAAAATAAATGATGCTGAAGTTCGCAACCTTGGAATGCAACGATAAATATTTTTCATTTTTTAAATGATTATAAATGTTTCGAGCCAATATATTTGTCTGGGGCCGAAAAACCGATCAGCTTATCGGCACAATTAAATCTCAATATAAATAACGAGCTTTGGCAGATAAAATAACGAATTTCATTGCATTCCAACGATGAAAACTTCAACAATCAGAAAGTAATTGCATGACACTGAAGATTGCAACGTTCGGGTCCGACGGAAAATACGTTTTTCTATTAATTGTTTCATCAATTTTCGAAACCATGAAAATTTTCGTACCAATTTTCCGTTTAGGTCCTTAGAAAATAATTATTCCATCGTTTTCACCAGATACTTAATGAGAATCATAAATTCTGCTGTAGAAAAAATCAGTGACAAGTTTTCGCGTTCACGAACCTCGAAAAAGTTCCATAAAACTTTGCGTGTACGTTTCCATCGTTAGAAAGCAAACAAACTTGTTTGTTTTTCATGCGAGGGCCTCAAAATCCCATGCAATCTTTATCAATAAATAATCGCTCATCGAAATTTTTTTTTTCGACAACTTGAGAAGCGAATCGGCTTGAAAAAAAAAAAAAAATTGCGCAGCCAAGTTGACATGCACGTTAAAAATCCAGCCCATCCGTCGTCTTTGATATTTCAGGAGAAATTCAACAGTGTCGAGAACAATGGAGAAAGAAAAGATCGTAAATGGAGATTAGATGTGCCGTGAATTTTTTCTTCAACCATTTTTCGTTTCGTTTAAACGCCAAGTATCACAACGACGTGCGTTACGAACGAGTGAATCCGAGAGCGGTTTTATCCACGGTGCTCAACGTAGAATTCTCAATGGTGGCTCTCTGTGGGCTCGTAGACTCGAGAGACTACGAAATATACTCTATACACAAACGAGCAAACCTAGTCGAGTTTCACGGTGTTCTAACTATCGTAGGAGACCGAGAAAGAGAGAGAGAGAGAGAGAGAGAGAGAGACTACAGTTATTGCACAATCGAGAAACGTAATAGTGGAGAATGCTTCCGTGGCCCTATTTTAGCACAATTATGACGTTGTCCATAGCAACTACATTCGTGTATACAACCTCCGCAGAGTTGCCTACTTGAGATTTTTCTCTCAAGATTGTATGATCGTTGAGAGAAAAATAAAAAATTCTCCACGACGACTCAATCTATTTTTTGACCCTGAAGCTTCTCTCTCCATTGTATAAAAAGCAATTTAGATTTACTTTTAACGTTAAAATTGAGAGTCAAACGACTGAATGTATTACGATTTCGAACCAATACTGAAAATTCAAAAATAAAGTGAATAACGTTTTCTACAAGACGAGACGATGCTGAAGTTCGCATCGTTGGAGCTGAACGAAATTCATCCACCCACAAATTTTTTGATTTTCTGAATCTCCGCAATGTGTGTTTTTTTTTTTTTTTGACATTCAGTTTTTTATGTTTTCAAAATACCAAAAAATCGGTGACAGAGAATATTTGGGGTTGGAGGGACCCAGTATGCACTCAAAGGATTTTTTTTTTCATGAGCCTGAAGTTTGCATGGACGCAATGCCACGAGAAAAAAAATGATTTGTCACTTTTTTCGATTTTTGTTTTCTTAATTCGTCTCTTGCCTTTTTTGAACGTCATGAATGGATTCGTAAAATGAAAAAGTGACGAATCAGTTGTTTTTTCTCATTTTTTGGCGTTGCGTCGATACAAACTTCGATACGATGCAATGAAAAATGTCTTCTTCTTTATTCATCATTTAAATTGACTTTCGAAGCAATTGAAAAATTTTTGAAACATTTTATTCGCCGAACGTGAAAAAACGTTGTCGCATCACGATGAACGAACCACCGCATGTGGATTTGTGACTCTGGTACGAAAAATAAAAAAATTCGGTGGCATTCCATCGATAGAAATGTCGAGGTCTCAATAAAATGAAAAAGGATCCAAATCACAACAGGTCTCGTATTCGGGAGACATTATTTTCACACTCGTCTCGAATGAACATCATTTTGCCCTGGGAATGCATACAAAAATGATGCCCGATCCTCTCATTAGAATGCAAAGGAATAACTGATTTTTTTACAGCCAGAAATATATATATGCAACGTTACGAACATTCAGAAGCTATTTTCCACGAGCTAAAGACTCGATCCGCTGAAAAAAAAGCTCACAGCTTGCACCGACGGATGCAAAAAAAAACAAAATTAGTGGAAAAAATCTGAATCGTTTTGTTAGAACTGTGCACTCTCCAACGACAAAATCGACGAATGAATGATTGCTAATACTCGATAGAGCTACGAGACCGAGTTGTACTTATTTTCATTCCAATCGAGATTCTAGAGTGAGACTTTCACCGCTCTCGAGGACTTGGTAGAATAGTTGGCCTCTCTGGCTAGAGGTCGACCTTGCAAGTGGGATACCGATGGTGCGTGCGTAAACAAATACGCTCACGCTCTTAGACAAAAGACATTGACGGGGAATTCAATTTCCTTCATTATTGCGATTCAATCGCGTAGAAATTTAGGGAAATATCAAATATTCCTTGCAGCACGAAAGTTAGTGCCACGAAATATTTGTCGGCCAATTGGTATTTGCTCGTTACAGGATTTTGACGTCAGGAAAACTTTACACGATTATTCAACCATACAAATATCATTCAAAAACTGCTTCGAGTGCGTACCGGGTCATTTTGACCGGAAAATTTGTCTGTCATCGATTCTTTGGCATTTAATAGCGATGTTTTGGCATTAAATTCTTGTTTTCGTCAGGAAATGAATTTAGAGCCATAACTCTGGATAATTCACTTAAAAAAACGAAAAGAGTCTTGGGTCAGATTGACCCAATATTCATTTATAAGATGTGTGCAATCGAACACTTAATGTCTGCCAAGGAAAATTTGATGAGCCTGAAGTTTGCATCGTTGGAAATAAACGAAAAATTTATTTTTAAATCGTTATTTTGGTGATGGGTAAAATTTTTGGAATAGGAAAAAACGTCTGGCTCATTATTCTTGATGAATATCTTACGAAAAATTGGCATTCTGCCTAAAAGGATAAAGAGTTTTCGTTGCATTTCAACGATGCAAACTTCAACGTCGTAAAATTTGAAACCCTTGCAGCAAGTCTCTCAATTAATTGTTTTCAATAAATTTCAATTTTTACGATCGTCCCAACGGTTCCAAAAATGTGCCAGTAAATTTTGGCTTTTCTTATAAAAATGAAATCGTTTCTTTACGTTCTAACGATTCAGACTCCAGCGTAATTCTCACGCATTACGTTACGACGACTGAAGTGTATCATGTTGAAGTTTGCATCGTCGGAATGCACAGAACGAATGAATTTTTTCTTTTTTTTTTCAAAAGCAAAGCCAAAATACGAACTGCAGTGTCGGTCTGTCAATTTTTGTATATGAAAATTTCAACGTCAAAGGAATATTGAGTCGATTCAAAAAATACAAAAAAAAATGGTGAACCGATAAAATATTTTTCGTTGAACTCGAATGATGCAAACTTCAATGAAACGAAAAATAATCATCTGTGAGCGGTGCTGACAGCGGAAAACATTGAAATTAAGTGGTGCGATACCACGAGAGTTTCCGAGGTAAATAAAAAGCGAAGAAAAGACTGGAGGAGAGTCACACGAGACCTGGTCGATCCAGTCATCGCCAGCGTCGGGAAACAAGCTAACGGGAAATCCCTCGCGATAGTCTCACACGACTTTTTCTCTTTCTCTCTTACAAGGCATCATACGCATTCTTCTACGATTACAAATATAAAAAGAAAGAAGCCTCGGAAGCATCTAAAAGTGTCGATTGGATATTCATTGAAACGAACGAAATATTTAGTCGAGAAGAATGCATAAAACCATTTTTCTTAATTATCGAATTTATATTTAAAACTTTAGTTTTTGGATCTCCGAAAACGCGTTCATAGTCTGGAATTGTATTTTTGTCCTTGGATTACCCACTTTTTTGTATTATGTCACTTTGACCTTGGATCGTGATAATAATATCCGAGGAAGATGGAATAAATTATTCCGGAATAAGTCGGTGTGAATATTTATAATAAACAATGGTAATTCAATAATGTAAATATGATTTGTTTTGAAGAATGAAATACGAGAAGGAAGAATGCTCACCACGAAGGTCGCTGATTGGCTCGGCGTTCTGGCATCTTAAAACCGACGGTGGGAATCAGATTGCACCCCGGAGAAGGTCCTTGGACTGATCTCTCCGTGCGAGGAAATTTTTCTCACACCGAGAATCTCGTCATGGCAACCGCTTGGACGCTTCGCTTGGTTTTCTGTCCGGGATACCGCGAACCGCGGGCAAAGGCGCCTTTACCCAAGATGAACCGAGATGAACCAACGCCCCAACAGGCTTTTCTTACTTCTGTATGTAATAACGTAAATACAACTCACGGAAAATAAAATCCTGTAGCACGAACAACCGGGAGAACAAAAGAACACGTGACGTTAGGTAACGAGTTTGACACTCTTGCGCACTTGTTTGTTTGGCAGGTTTGACACACGGGTGAAGCTGGTGGACACTACACACGCGGTTATATTGCACCGATTTTCTATGATTTTTTAATGTATGTTTACAACTTTTAGTAGAAACGGCCAACACCGGCAACACTGCGACGCATGACAATTCGAGGAACACTCGTCGTTTTCGGAGAATTTTAATCGAGGAATAAAAGTGAAAATGTATTGCCTCGTATGTGTATTTTTTTACGGATATTACGCACGAGGACGGGAGAAAAAAGTTAATGAAGTTTCTATGCGGGATAGTATCACTATGTATATTTGTTGATCTCGAGACGTGTACCCGTGCAGCACAGCGTTGCGTTGATCTCCCGTACTGTCGTTTTCTTTTTCAACATTTATTCATATTTCCACGTGTACCGATTTTCACTAGAGTCCATTTATCCACATTTACAAAATATCGCTCTTTTTTTCTATCCACACACGAAAAAATGCGCGAAATATCAATGCGTCTTCTCCCTCTCGTGCCACCTCGCTAGCTACGCGCACGCTACCCAACCGTACACAACAACTCGTGAAAGGAGACTGAAACAGAACTCGAAAGGCTCCGGCCTCTGGCACGTCGACCGAGGAGTGGGAGGGAGGGCGCTTTCCCCGTCCTGCCGGCGCTCCCGTGCGCAGACGCCCAGTCCACCTCAAGCTCCCGGTAAAACCGTGCATTATTTGCATACCATATTTATCAGTTGATTTTAGCTCGTTACAAATTTTTGCATGAATCTCGAACGAAAAATTCAAAGAGCTTCGAGCATCCACAAGAATCAACGGGGATTAGGGTCGAAATTATTTATGGAGATATTTTCTCTTGGAAAAGCGAATGTGGAATTCCCGAGTATGTTCGCGTGCGAATCTCGTCTTGTAAATAATGATATAACCACTTGACTTGGCAGTAATATCAAAATTTGATAAATTTATATTGAAATGTGAAATCATCACTGCAATAGGAACGTCACTAATTAAATATAAGCTCAAAAATCGATGTCGTTCAAGAATAAAATTCGCTTCTATAAATATCGTTAAAAATTTTAAAAAAATGACAATATAATTTGTCGTTTGCGACCAAGTCAGTTTATTTCGGAGCATTTTTTAAATGAAAAAGCATTTCGAGATTCGAGAAGTTATTGAAGGATCACTTTTGTTGCTTACGTACGATTTCCATATTAATTGCAGGATTTCAGAAATACTCCAATTGCTGGTGCTTACGTATTTGAGTTCCCACATTGTTTTCTATTTCTAAAGGTCGTGCGTTTGTGCGATTTACGCAAGCCTTTAATTACGACAAACAAAATTCTTGGGAAGATGTTGACGATTGACAAATTTTTGTCGACGTTCTCATCATGAGAGATATCTTAGTCGATGATTATTTTAATTTTGTTGCTTGTTGAATCAATGAATGGGTATCATAGCCGATTTTCTGTACCTGCGGCCAGTAATTCGTTTGGATATGCGAGGGAGGACGCCAAAACGCATGAACGAAATGAACGGAAAGTGAGAATCTACAAGTAAAGAAGGTGGCTATGAATTATCGGAGTGAGAATAATCCTCGCAGTATTTAACCTCGTGAGATTTTTTATTTTCCGTTGGAAACATTCACGATATTGCAGTCGAGAAAGTATTTTTTCTTGACACGACGTTTTTGGGAAACATCTGGTGTCGTGACTTCGAAAAACGTCACCGAAAACATATTGAGGAATTCTGCGGATTATTTCATGGTTTCCTCATTCTGTAGTCCATAGTATTCTTCTAGGCTAATACAATACAATATTTGATTATCTTTGTAAACTGGGGATGAAACTATAAATGTTATGTGCTAATCCAACACTCATTTGACTAGCGTGTGAAGCAGCCATTTTACTTGGGAGCTTTCAATCAACGAAACATCGACAATTCGCTGTTGACAATAAATTACTAAACGAACCTCAACTAAAAAATAAAATCGTTTCGATGCGTAATTGTCGATTTTGCGAAATGTATTATTTTCCATGAACCATCAAATGCCTGAACGACGTTGGAAAACAATTGATTTTTTTACCACTTGGACGTCAAATGTTTCGGGAAGATGGCGCCACAGGATGTGGGATAAGAAAAAAATGTGGATATTAAAATTTCTTCTTTATTGTAAAAATGAAGGTTTACATGCACGGCTTGTCGTTCGAAAGCGAGGTTTAACCACCAAATACACTGAGAACATTAATCTAAATAACTAATGGAACAGTAGACAATAATAAAAAATGGTAAAAGACAAAATCGAACCGCAAAAAAGAGAAGAAAGTTAGATTTTCAGTTTCCTTTGAAATTTGTTAAAATAGTGATAATTCAAGAAACGGAATTTTCACTTTTATGAAAATTTGGCATAATTTTTTCAATGGCTGCCTACTGTCTTAACTATAACTCGAATTTTTTCTTGTCAAGAAAAATCGAAGAAACATTCGTGATCTTAATGAGTGTCGTTAATCGATATGTACAGAATTTCGGAAAAATTGACACATGGAAAATTTGTACAGTGTTGATCCACGAGGTTAAGCTATTTGATATCTCGTTGTTGACAAGAACAAGAGCTTTCAATGTTTTCCGATAATTCTCACCCATTTTAGCTCCGACAAGCTCTCCAGCAAAAAAGAGAGAAAAAAATACATCGGGATGTTCTATACAAGTTCGATGAGACAAATCCACAGAGATGTCATAATTATGAGCGTGACCGATCGTTTTCTGCGTTGGAAAATATGCCCGCGCGGTCAAGAATTAAATTTACGCGAAAACGAGAGTTGGAAGATTTTCGACAACGAAATTTCGACATAATAACGATCCACTCCATTGAACGAACGAGAGGCTCCTCTTCTCTCTTCTTACGTTCCATTTTTCATTTCGGTGAATGGTGATATGACAAAGATTTGAAGGAAAAATAAGTAACCGCATGAAATGGATAACGGAAATGTTGATTTTTTGTTTGTTCTGAAGTTTTAGGAAATTCTCTGAAAAATACGGGTCGATAGCGAAAAAAATAATGAATCGATTGCACGGAAGAAATCCACGTTTTTTCGCAGAGTGATGTTACTTCAAGTAGTGAGAATATAACTCGTAACGTTGCAATTATCATTGATAATCAATGCCCGTAACATTGCCGAGATGATTAATTCTTTTTCTTCCTCAAATTCGCAAAGATCGCTGATTAACAAAGCGCAAGTAGTGAAGATATTTTTCACATGGAAAGTAACTCAGAAGAATGCTATTGTTTTCGAATCCACGCGGGTGCTTTTTTGCTCAAAAACAGAGGAAAATTTGGAACGAATTTGTCGTCCAGGTTGTCGATGAAACTCAAAACTATGCGGATCCGCATGAACTGCGAGAGAAGAAAGCTACTTTTTTAAAACGAATAAAA
Source organism: Campopleginae sp. 14b (assembly GCA_030522525.1). Classification (NCBI taxonomy): domain Eukaryota; kingdom Metazoa; phylum Arthropoda; class Insecta; order Hymenoptera; family Ichneumonidae; species Campopleginae sp. 14b. Next base: position 108,984 of record JAPYYS010001242.1, read on the forward strand.
GTTGTTTGGCCCGAGAGGACTGAAAAAATGATAGAAATGTAAAAAAAAAATTCAAGTGTCGATAAAAAAAAATGAAAAGAAATCGCAGCTCGAACGTGTTTGTTTATTCAGTAAAATTTTGTTTATTTTATTTTATTCCATTTTATTGATTGTAGGCAATTCTTTGTCTCTCCAAAGGAAAATAAGCTTGAGGCATACCAGACAATTATTCGAAACGTAAAATAAAACTGAAAAACCGAGAGAATTATTGATTTTATAAATTTCCTTCGAGACTCTAAAACATCAACGACACGCGGGCACAACGAAATTTTAATGAAAAAATACTATCTCATATTTTAAATAGTAAATATGAAAACGACAATATCGCAGAGAAACTCTACCAGTCTTTTGAATAAACTACAGTGTCAAGATCCCCGAAATTGTAGTTTCTCGAATCCTTATTATTTTGTATTCGTTCCGTTTTTTTTTTTTTTTTCGTGTTGCCTATTTTTGTATACTTTTATAATATAATTCAAGGCTGATACGTGAGATCTGACGATTGCTGTTGAAATTTTCTGCAACTTGATCCATTGGATTGTGATCTTCTTATTTTTTTCTCCCTTTCACATAACCGTACGCTAATCGAGTCCTCGTACTTTCGTTCTTTTCTCCTGTGTTTTTCTTCTCCTCTTAAACTCTTCTCAATTACCTATATTAAATTATATCAATATTTGTTTTATTTATATATCTATATATATATATCACGCCTGTCCCTTTTTTTCTTCGATTTAGTAACGTAGGTACACTTTGTCAACAATCACTCTTCGATGCTTTCCGTTTTTCTTCTTCGTTTTTATTATTTCTTTTAAAAAAATTTTTTTTTTCATTGTACTGTCTGCCCTACTTGTCCTTTGAAATTATCCGCACATCTTCGTCCTTTTGTTTCTCTCTCTCTCTCTCTCTCTCTCTCTCTCTCTCTCTCTCTCTCTCTCTCTCTCTCTC
>JAPYYS010001243.1:0-13963 GCA_030522525.1 Campopleginae sp. 14b
AGTAAAATCTGTCAACGAAAAGTAACTTTTCGGTTACAATCATAAAAGTTATAAAATCTGCCACTTTACGCATTACAATCTGTAACCAAAAAGCCACTTATCCGAGCACGAATGTCAAAAAAATTAATAAACATTTATAATTTGCGATTATTCCATACCGAGTAACTATTGCTCTTCCCGATTCAGGCATCCTCTTTCTATATGACGATATTTTCGTCGTGCACTATATTTTGGTTCATAGGAATTAGCAACATCATCGCGTCAACGTTACCACGAGTTTACACGCCGCAATGTTCGCGCCAAGCTTGTCTCTATAACTTCGGCATTCTATTTGCATGCCACCATTTAAATATACAGTTATAGTCGACTTACACGTATAATCTATTGACTATTTCGTCGCTCACTAGATGCTCCGAGCTCCGGCGATTCACAACTTTTCTGCCTTGCCTCTCGAAACTTTTGGTGTAGCCACCCCCCTTAAATTAATAATTTTCTTTGAGTTGAATAAATTCTATTGACTTTTTATGAATCTTCTTTCTGGGTGTAGCACAAAAATAAAAAATAAAAACACCTAGAAATATTGATTGTGCAAAATCATCGAAGAAATCAAGTGCCTAGCCCCTTAACGTTCAATAAAAATCGGATCGCAATAATGTGGATGCAAATATGTGCAAAGCGATACATCACTTGACGTTGTCTGGTGAAAGCTGAGAATATTTAAAACACCCGTCGCGAAAGAAGCGGTGAGTAAACGAACGCGTTGAGGATGAAAGGGGAGGAGAAAAAGGAAAGAGAGAAAAAGAGAATAGAGGGTGGAGAGAATAGAATCGAAGCCCAAGAGGTATTTCGAGCGCATGCAACAAAAGCCTCGTCACACTTATCGCTGTATTCATAAACCGTGTGGTCTGGCCAATAATATGTACATGCTTTATGTACAATCTATATACTATTTATACACACAATACATGTGCTGGGAATAGTGTTTTAAAGCTTCGACGTCTTTCCCTATTTCATCTTGTTTCTCTTTCGGAATTTCATATTCTGCAACGTTTGCTCGCTATTTTCCGAGCTATGCTTCTAGAATCTCGTACGACTTTCCGTTTCATTGCTCCCAGCGCAAAAATTCCTCCAAACGTTGTTTACTCGCTACATTATTGACAAAGTGTATTTTCGAGGGCACTGAAAAAAAAAATGTTGGAAAAGATGGATATTTTCTTCCATACGTTCGACTAAAGTTTTTTTTTTCAATAATCACCAAAATTGTGTCGTCGCAGCGAGAAATATTCTAGAAAGTCTCTTCGGAAGCAAATTTTTGTCGTTCCAATCGTAAATTGCGATGATAATTCTGTTAGAAACCAAATATGCTGCCAAAATAACGGAAAGTTTGAAATGATCCAAACATGCTTAGTTTACAGGGTTCAAAAAAATATCGACGATTTTTAACAGAATTCCATTTCCAGTATGGTCCATTTTGCCCCCCGAAGCCCGCGCTTCTCGGATCGGCACTCCGGATACGTTCTAGACCTTTTTTTTCGAGACTTAAACTTGCAACGTGGCCTTTAATGAGATTTTAGAATCAAGACGAAGAGCCAACAAATGTTGATCAGGCCCGGACGACGATTGAGCAGCCGCACAGACTCCTTTACGAAATTATTCCACTCTGGGATGAGCTCATCCTTTTATTACGCGGAATATAGACGTTGACATGAGAAGTTGCGAGTCTCCTCGGGCATAGGCGAACATACTCGTCGACGAAACGACACGTAAAATCCGACTTTAAAAGAAGAAGAATGAAATTTGCATGGTAAAATCCTTGCCACGGCTTATACAGCTCCACACCCAGAGCTGTACACCGTTGAGGCTTATGCATACACACAATGAAGAGTAATGATATGATGGTGGTTGGTCCGTGGCCTCCCGTAAGCCGGTTAAGGAAAAAGACATTATTCGCTGCTAAACAAAACGCAGTGTAAAGAAAAGCAAACTGCGGATTAAAATGTTTTTCCCTAAGGGAAACCGCCATGGGAATTATATTGGAAAAAACGTTAATATCTTGGCAATATTCTCTCTAAATGCATAATCTCGATATTTCAAATGCCCAGGCTCCCGGGTCAATGGACTCCGGATCTATAAAGGTAATAAAAAAAATATCGTATTCCAGGGGCTCCAAAGACTCTGTGCTATACGTTACACCAGCACGTTGCATTTCAAGTTATTCTTCATTTTATGCATTTGGAATTATTTAATCTCACCAGTCTGGACCTCCGAGAAGGTCTGAATTCGATGGTCGAGAACGTAACGATGATAATGGAGTTGATAAGCCATTAGAAAGCTGCCAGTTCCTCAAGCTTATCTGACAAACGTCCACAAGTTCCCAATGTCCAGTGTGCACATTTTCCATTGCCAAGATATATTTTTTTCCTTCCATTTTTTGTGGCCCTCACTCCGTTGGACTCAGCAGGTAGCTGTCATATTATTCTCAAGCCGTCCCGACGTATCCACAGCGTCGAGCTCGTCCAGACGTCTCACTCACCCCACATCAACCTCTAGCGAGACGCTTCAAGCGCGTATCTATTATACCCCCTGTTAGCCAGAGACATCACAACATACCAAGAGCCAGTTTCAACAGGCTCCAACGTTTGCACACTTCAAGAATATATTTCAAGTGCTACTTGTCTGCTGCAGAGGACCAGAGTCCTCTGACATCTCAAAATGTAACTTCATTGAAAAAATTTGACGGATGTCCGGACCTGATTCGAGAGATTCCCAAACAGTCAGATTGGTCTGGAAAGACTCCGTAAGTCTCATTTAAGTCTCACAAAATTTGACTAAAGTCTTCATACAATCAACGAGAAAATCGAACCTTTTGGTTAGGTGGAGCTTGTTAGGCTCTTCTGGGTGGTTAACACATGAAGTGGGAACGTGCGTGTAAGCCAGGACTCTCGGAAATCCTGATAATTGTCTGCCGTCCCCTCAACCAGAGTCCTCTGACGTTGAAATGTACTTCATTGAAAAAAACCTGATGGACATCCACATCCGATTAAAAGATACCTAACCAGTCATTTTGGTCGGTAGGAAGACTCGATGAGTCTCATACAAAATTTGACTGAAATCTTGATAGCGACAACGAGGAAATTGAACGTTAGTGGAGTTTGTTGGGCTCTTCAGGGTCGATAACGCAAGAAGTGGGAATGTGCGTATGAGGCAAAAGACTCTAGGGAATCCTGATATGTAGTTTATAGCACACAAGTATGTGGATGAGAGAATTTTATTGCTTTGGAAAAAGAGGTTGGAGGTGGAGTGTTGGGCTGCGCAGTATCTGCGTCACACAGCACCACGTACATAAACATTTTATACGTTCCAATCTTCCATTTGAGCCTACGTGAGTGTTTCTCGTGCTGATGTGTACCTGTATGTACAATGCAGCAACGATAGACGCGACTCGAATAACTCCTAGTTCGAGCAGAGTATATCCCTGCTGTGCCGTAGGCCATGAGGCTGGTTTGAGGAGAATGGCAAGCTATCTAGGATGGAATAAAAAAAGGAGAATAGGAGAACGAACGATGGTAAGCACGGGTGGAACGGATAAACGCTCGCTATGTATGCCATACGACTAACGGTTCCATCCATTCCACCATGTGCTGCTGCGACTGCGACTCCGCTCCCCAAATAAAATACAGTCTATCCTATCTCTTGCTCGGTGCTTCCGCGCGCGTCCCCGAAGGTGTGAATGATGCATCAGGCGACCAACCATCACGGCTACGTCGCCCAACTACCTCGCTTCCTATGCTCTTCTTGTCTGCTGGTGTGCGCTATCAACGTGAGGACCTTCCATTCCTTTTCTTTTCTTCCCCTTAGTTGCTCCGGGTACATGAGAGTTCTCGGAGATTTTAACGTCATACCTCTGCTTCTCACTTACTTTCCATCGTTGAACAAATCTGCAGATTAAACTCGGTCGGACGTCTGAGGACCATAAAAGTTGTCGCACAATCTGGAAAATCGTTTCGATCAAGAATTAATGAATTTCATTTTATGCTTTTCATTTTCTAGATGCGACTAGGAACCACGGATCAAGTGATCATCGAACCTGAAGAGTCGTCGAAGGTGTTGAAACTTCACGATGAAAAAGCCACTGATTGAAAGTGAAACTTGATCGCTCCCAGCGACCGAAGATTTGAGAATTGATCAGCGAGCATATGCGATGGTCTGTGCGATGCAAAGTGAATCGAAAAAGTGCCAATAATACCGGCCGAACGGAATAACATGCCAGTCCGGAGGCTGACGGTACAGCAGCATGGCCAGCATGTCAGCATCACCCCAAGTGGCTTCCGCCGTCTACCACTTTTTGCCCTCGTTCTATTCTACCGATTGGGCTCGATTCACAGTTTGGATCTCGGTAAGTTTGCTTCATTCGTTGCTATTGAAATGATCGCCCCTATCTTTTCTACCAACTTCCACCCATGCAACTTTACTCCCAGCCTTAACTCTTTAGACTTTTCTTCCTCCTTCCACCTTCCAACATTCTAACATCTTATTTATTACCCGCACCGTTCACCTGCTCCAACTTTTCGGCCAAATTAGTCGAAAACCGTCAATTCCTCCAAAAGTTATTACCTCACGTGGTCCAGGTCACCCAGTATGGTGAGTATCCAGTCTGCAGGAATAGGAATATCTTTCCAACATGGCTGACCATCATGGAAGAATATGGGGCAAAAAACTTCAGGAGGTCGGAAGCTCTGCGATGTCAGGTTTTTTTAAATTTCTAATTGACTCCTTGAAATGGGCCGGCAGACTAGGGAAACAAGAATGATCCATATATAAGCAGTTGATGGCACTCTCGGTTCTCATGATGTCGTAAGTGTTGCTTGATGTCAAGGAGGTTATCAAAGTGCCCGGATGTGAGTGATTTTTCCAAGACAGCAGGTACTCGGAAGGTAGATCAATGATGAGAGAATTTGTACGAACATTGAAAAAGCAATGAGACTTTAGACACCAGGAGCTCTTTAGTCCATTCTCTGTGAAGGGTTCTACAGCACTCCATAATAATGAGCGTGAGCACGCAGTTTCTTGTCGACGATGAATTAGCTGAGAACATTCTACACTCAGGAAGCCCAGGGTCCGTGCACGTAGTAATAAATGCAAGTCCTCCATCACACTCGCTCGACTGCTAGACTCTCATTGTACCGAAGCAAATGAAATGTCAGCCGCGCGATGAATTAACAATACTATCTAATAGCTCCTGTTCAGACGCAGATATTCCACTAGGCCAAGTCAAATATATGCAACGCAAACAGTGCGAACGCAAGATGGCTAACGCGAAACTGAATGCATCTCTTTACGCGGAATATGATGGAGTGCTGCATTTGTGAGTTGACTCTTGACTAGCCTTCCGCGTGCAATTATTCTGAGGCTATATACACAGTCTGAAGTCGCTGTTCTTTTCCCCATGATAATTAGTTACGTGGGACGTGAGTCGAGAAACATTCACTATTCAATTGCCGATGATGCTGACGGTCTCACAAGTATAACGCAAATGACTCCACTATCCGGACATCCACTTGTGGAAGGATTTCCATAGTGGAAGGATTTGCTTCGTTGAGTAGATGATTTTCCGTTATATTCACCGAGACATGGCTCCTGTTTGCTTCTGATATCGCAGCATGAGTTAGCACCACTGAGTGGATCAATGGCTGTATGCGGATGGATTCGATGAATCGAATGCATCCAATACGCTCCCAAGACTTCAAGCAACTCATTAGCCTTCTACCAACTTCCGTATCCCTTGATCCATTCAAGTCTCGTTTTCGGTACGTCATTTTGACGTCAAAGAATGTTGCAAAATAATTGAGGCCTGACCCATACGCCTCAGGACTTTTCCTTTGTGTCAACACGGCTGCATTACAATGAGTAGACGAAGGTTGTGGAGGTTGAGGAGGCTGAGGATGCAGCCAAAGTTAGTCCCTCGCGGTAATAATATCCCGGAGAACGGCGAAATAAGTGAGGATAGAAAATGAATAACTCGGTTGTGCGGAAAATAGTGTACATGTGTGCAAATACGTGTGAGGGATGATACAGAAAGTCCAACGGAGACGAGACTGCAGCGAGTTGAGAGTAGATGCTCGGGTTCGCTTTCTCGCAGGCCTCGGGCTTCCACGGTTAATCCCACGTCCGTTACATTCTGCAGTTTTGGAACTTTCCTATGGGTTCACTTGTCCAGTACCGCGCTACTGAGTCATTTCTCCTCCTGTGTGCCAACCTGTACCCACTTCAACGTGTCTCTAGCTCCTACGTGTGTGTACTACGCTTGTTTCCTGACCTTTCGTGTCCCGTATGTGTTCTCCGAAACGCCCGGTGAACCAAGCGGTAACCGTTGCCACGATGTGTAGTTTAAGTGCCACCACTAGAGCCAAGACTGAGACTAGCCTAACAGGCGATGCTTCTGTGCGAACTCCGCAATTCATCATGGCCCAGGTCTGACGTTTTCACTAGGAACCATCCCCAAGCTCGCTGGCTATATCATATACGATGCTGCTCGCTTCTCTCTTGCACTGTAAATTTCAGGCCATCTACTTCGGAATACATAGATGAGCTTCTTTATCTTCTCGTCCAAATGCTGACCTCTCACACTTTTATTCCAACTTTCTATACCATCGAGGGATCATATCGAACTGAATGGACCATTACTACCAACTCGGGCCGCCAATAGTCCGGAAAATGATGGAATATCAATAAACGTTATTCACTATAATTTTCAAACTTCGTCCACCTGACGATGCTTCCTCAAGGCCGGGCAACGAGTGCCTCGCAATTGATGAATCATAATTTATCTACGCGATATGAAACTTCCAACTTTAAAACGTTGATGGATCTTGTTTTATAATTTCGTCCTACGCATAAATATCAGCGTTAATGAGATGATTGATGATCGTGGAGTGCAACATCAGGTCGAAAGATTGATCTGGTATACAGATAAAATTGCAGATTCATCAAGCTGTCAGGATTTCTTGACCACATGCTTCACCTGAAGAACTGACTAACTTCGTCAACTCGGATGACCTTTATTTCCCTGACTTCATCGACGTCCTTACGCTCAGGTTATTTCTGTAGTGGCTCGGCCAATCGCGAACTGCCTTTAGAAGCAAACCCCTACGGAGGATAAAGGATCAGAACTGTGCATGCATCTATGAAATCATTGACTCGCAAGAGAATCGAAAACAAACAGAAACCACTCGCCTCCACTACCTAGCCAATCTTCGACGTCCTCTATTGATAGAGAATTCGTGAGATAGGCAAAGCATACAGTCGTTGAGATAGTTGTGCAGGACTCTGGAGATACGTAGTTTCGGAAAGACGTTAATTCCTTCTGTCGATTGCAGAGTCGCTTCGAGCTAATTTCAACAACATACAAACGTTTCACGATAGCGATGATCTTCAGCCAGCCATATCAACCCAACTTACAAGGACAAGACTTTATAATCGCCATTTTGAATCCTCCATTCGCCTTTGATGTCTGACGCCTTTGTGGCCTTTTATGTAGACGTCCTAATGACAGCATCTCATTGTTGCTTTTTTTCATTGTTTCAGAAACATGCAACGCTCCTCTGGGCATGGAAAACGGCGAAATACCTAACGAAGACATCACTGCCAGCTCCATGTACGATCCAAGCCTCGGACCAATGCGTGCCAGGTAAGTCCTTCATCCATTATTGCATTCGCCTCTCTAGCAACGCAGCTGATAAAATTATTGACGGTTAAAGAAGGCTTGGTGAAAAAATGCCAACGGTTTTCCTCTCATTATTAGAAACGCCGGCAATTCTCAAGCAAGATCAAGCGTCTCAGGTTTACCAAGGAACAAACGTTGCAAACCGGCGGTTACGACAACCTAACAAATTACAACCAATTTCACGGGTATTTCTCTTCACCCTGGCTTCCTGAACTTTTTACGGTATAATGCCTGTATCAGAAATGTACACCTGGCTGTATATCGCTATATCCTGCTCCCATGGAAGCCCGACAAATAGCCCGCGATAAATCTGTATTAGACGATGTACATAGACGACGGAAAAGACGACGAGAAACGAGACTCATTCGAGGAGTGTTTCTCTTAAATCTAGTGGTTCCTATTTTTCAATACACTTTCTATGGATAGAATAGGACAGTTTTTTAGCAACGAAAAACATTCAGCAATGATGGACAACATAAAAATTAAAATTTCCGAGTTGAGGGGTTATATACAATTGGGAGGACAAAAAAAAAGTTTTTTTTACGAATTTTTTTGGATAGGGATTTTACTTGATGAATACCAGTTTAAAGTTCTTTCAACGCTCCATCACTATTTTTCATTTTTTTAAATATAGCTTCACATAGCTCCTGTCGTTATAATTTCTTGTAGGTCCTCTAAACAGAAGGCGTTTTGTGGTGAGCGACAAATCTCCGGTATGGATCAGCTGAAATAAAAAAACCAAAGAGATTTGTTTGAGAATAGATAAATCCAGGTATTCACTGAAGGAATAGTTGAAATTCCGAATTTTTATAAAATGGCAGCTCCTCGAAGACAGAATTTCAATTTTCGACCAAATTTTCTCATCTCATGGTTCATAAAAATAGAAATAATTTTTGGAAATCTTATCGATGCTAAAAGTTTGAGGTTCGGTGACCGAATCGTTGACAAGCACACTTGGCTAACAGGAAAGCATAACATTGACCATATGTGAGACATTGCTTCCCCCCTGGCTGACTCACAGAGACCGAGTTTTTGGTGCCACATTCTGTGTTTGCCTCTTCCTTTCTTTCCGCCTTTTTTCGGTCTGGACGTTGTTGTTGTTTGTATCATTCTCGTTACTCGTTTTATGAATTCATGCTCCGTAATTTTATTCATACATTTATCCGGCAATTGGACGATCGGTGTTGTATCTCGTCATTCCTGCACGTTTCCCACCCTAAATTTGCATGAGGCTCGTGTATGTATCCTCAGCCCATGTGCACACATTCGTTGACCCAAATACTCGACAAATGTGGAACGCACCCCCAGCATCTGTGTCAAGCCTCAGTTACACATTTGGCATCGTCAATGGACGCCAAAAATCGACTACCACACGAGGCTGTAATATTTTCGCTCTCCGCTCGTTCAATGGCCCATTACATATATAATATGTTGATGGACCAAGCTCGGAACATGGATGCTCATCCAGGGAATAGAGTTATTCAAAAAAAAAACCAAGTTTTATGCTACGAGGAGGTTAAATCCATGAGAATGGGTCACGCGCAGATGATCAGCGAGTAAATATCGTCGAGAGCTTTTCGCTTCAATTCCTCGCATGTTTTATCTCCTCGCGATTCGAATATTTTCAGCTCTGGAATGTGAAGCCTTGGTGGAGGAAAGATTGTAATTCAGGATAAAGTTTCTTTTCAACGTAATTGAAAATCATCCGCAACGAACATGTCATGTGAGAAGGTCTGAGATGAATAATAGAAATTGGAGGAAAAATAGAGAATATTCTGACGTCAACGTCACGATAACTAGATTGAGGTTTTTTCGCGTCACGTGACAGGAGGGAGCAAGTTTCAGTTTTACATTTTACAGTGAGTCAACGTTGTGCTCGATGTCACGAAACATTTTCTGTCTTTGTGCAACACCCTAGAATAGAAACGAAGAAAAAAAACGTTCGCCTCGTTTCATTCCGTTGTTTGTCATCACTTTGGATGGAGAAGTGTGTACGACGAAAAGTAGAGCTTGAAAAAACAAATGCCGAATAGGCAGCAAAGTACACACAACACTCGCATTTCTCATATTTTCTCACGCACGTAATACACGTATGTGAAATTTAAGGAAACCAGGGGGTGCATTTCGTGTTGCCCACACTCTGCTCCCATACTTCGCTCGTTTATTTCGCTCTAATTTTTTTCATTCTCCTCCACGAGCTGCATTTGCTTTTCCTCCTTTCTCAACAGCCTCCTCTTCCACTATTTTCGTTCTTCTTAAAAAAATAATACACCTCGAACATAGTACGCGCCCTTGTACAAAGACCTGCATAAATTAAGGGCCAGCCATTACACGTGTACTTCTTTCCTCCCAGTGCTCTCCTCATTTCTTCGTTATAAGTTATCCTGTCGCACGGTCACCATGCGGACGTTTTTTCTTCTCCGTTTTACTGCCCGATAAACCACGAGAAATGGAAGGGAAGTAAATAAAAACGCATATTTACTTCGTTATACCAAGTTAAAGACCCAACGAAAATGTCATAAAAAATCGAGGAGAAAACACCGAGCTTGTGACCCGGAAACTATGAAAAAACACTGTCGAGATTGTGCACTCGTGACCTGCCCTGGCATTTTTTTTATTGTCGGTTAAAAATAATGAATTAATTGATTAATTTCGACTAAAAATAAAATGATAAATCATTTTTGTAAAAATAAAATGATAAATAATTTGCCTAAACTACAATAATAAATAATTTTCGTAAAAATAAAATGATAAATAATTCGCCTGAAACTAATATAATAAACAATTCGTCTAAGAATAAAATAATAAATAATTTGCCTGAAAGTTTCTAGTCAGCAATCTTCGAATATTTCAATGGGCCACGAAATATTTTCTCGTCCATTGGCGTTCGGTGTTCTCGGAGATCCTTGGGGGTTGTTTTCTTCAGTTCGACTAAATTGGCGGATAAAACCAATTACGTGGTTTTTAATAACTAACCCGGAATATTTGAAAGGATGCTGAAGAATGTCACGCAATTGTCGACGTTCCAAAAGCTTTGGAGAAAACATTTTCGTTCGGACAAACAAGCAGAATCCACAGGGTCAACGGTCAATCGATGGTGTTAAGGTATTCCGTGGGATTCAATGGGAAGTTCAATTGCTTGGAAAATAAAATTTTAACGCGTTTAATTTCGAGCGAGTGATCTCACCCTCGTGTAATCCACCCTCCTTTACTTTTTTTCTACCACACGTGGCTTTTTGTCTGTCTGTATATTGCCCATTGCAATGGCCTGGCCTCACGAATCTCATGGGGATGGTGAGAGAGAAAGAAATTTGTTTCCATTAAACCTGAAGAGCTCTGGCTAAAGCGTAAATTTTATACTCACGAATGTATGGGTTTTTTAACATGGGAATTGAAACAGTTCCCCAGATTCAATGCTTCCTGCGAATGTTTCGAAAGCACTGTTATCTAATTGGTTCTGAGGGAAATTATGCTGTGCTAATTTAATTTTACTGCCTTAATTCCGGCCCCATAACTTGGAGGGACTCGACAAGATCGGACTGCAGTCTCGTAGCAAAAAAATGAATGCAATTCTGTTCAAAGGATGTGAAATGACAGATTTTGGGATAAAATTTTTGATTCTCATGTTCCTGTCAAATTGTCCGCACCTCGGTGACCCAGTGTGCTGGAGAGACGTGTATTTTACTCGGAACAGACCATAGCCACGATTAAATCTCAATGTATAGTATGTTAGCGATTTGATATAAAAGAAAATGGGCCACTACTGGGCTCGCGTGTGTTACTAGGTCGTTTAAGGTAATGGCCTCGACGCTATTTTCTGGCGTAGACTAGCCTCCCACCCTCTTAACGTTTTCTTTTTTCTTCTTCGGCGGCTTTCTGCTCCCCATTCCGAGGAGAATTGTCGAAAAATCAGTCGAGAAGTGCTACAGTCCACTCGAACGCAACGAAGTCTCACACCATTAGCTCCATTCTCGCTACGATCGTCATTGACTTATCCACTCGAAGATTTTATCTCTGGACAAACACGTGTGGCCTTGGTCACTTCCGGTCGCACTATGCACCGCTCCAGACGAGCCCTTATCTTATCAGCCCTTCCCTCAAACTTCCTACGAAGTAATTTAACCGCTCGAAAATTAATTTCGTCGTAAAAGCTTTTGTGCGAATGGCCTGAGCCTTACTTCATTTTTTTTCGACACCCTTCCCCTTATGCCTCTTTTCCTTTATGCCCCTTACGAGTGGATTTCGTCCCGTTATTTTTCACACCAACATTTTCATCCCGTCTTTAAGCGAATCCTCATATTCATTCAATTTTGCCAGTTTATACCCTTCGAGAGTACACACTGGGTCATTTTGACCCCAACATTTTTATTTCCACCTATCGCTCGACATTCAATGGCAACGAATTTTTTGACATTCATTTATTGTTTTTGCCAGAAAATAAATCCAATGCGATAAAGCATTGATCTCAAAAAAAAAAAAAACTGAGAATGCATTTTTTACCGGAATACACCTTGGGGGTCAGATTGACCCACGATGCACTAACCAGAAGTCTACACTCTAAGGTTTCAAAGTCTTCCCTATGAAAAACAAAAAGAAACATTTATTTTCGCAATAATGTGCGAATTATTCCGAGTTTATATAATGAAGCATGCAGAGAGGACGAGAGACCACCCACCGCGAGACGATAAAGTGCTCGTGTGTCTTCTACTTTTGCCAGTATCCACTTTGGTACGACGACACGACAACGACGTCGGCTTAAGACGTTTTACCTTCGTTAAATTAACATCTTCGTTAGGCTCCAACTGGGTCACTGCACCTGGAATAAATTCTATGTATACCTAGAAATATAAACTTGTGTAGGAACTTATAAGAGCCGTTTCCATACATGCGGTGAGAGCTTTAAATTGTGGCTCGTATAATTTTTCCGATAACGTCCACAAGTCTGATAATCTCCGTTGTCCGAGGTAACACACTCGCAGAAAATTAATCGTCCCATTACCGATAAGTCTGAAGATTAGCCATAGCAAAGCGGCTCGAACGTTTTGTCAGCGTGCCGGGTCATTTTGACCCGCGCTAATCGTGATTCCTCAAAAATAAAAACTTCAACTTCCGGAAACGTCAAAACTTTCGATATTATTTTTCAAAATAGAGTCCCAATCGCGAATCAGAGGCTCCGGGTCAAATTGACCCGGAGTGAAAATCCTCGATGAAAACGACCATTGGAGGAATTCGCACAAATCGCAATAACCCGAACAAGGAATTGGAACGCCCGAAGTTTACTCAGTATTTCCATTTTTTTTTTCTTTTCTATATGATTGAATAAAATTTCACCATATGAATGTGACGAATATCCAGCAAGGTACAACGAGACACCTTGCTCCTGTCATATCCCTCGGGATTCCGATTCTTCCTTTTTTCCTCACGAATTCGTCCATCCATATAACTTTAGAGCTGCGATATTATTTCATCGTGAATTCATCCTCGTATGTGCACTGTTCCATATACATAACGAAAGGAGAGACATCCATACATAAGAGTCCGCACAGGCTCTGCTATCACGTTCCGTACGAGATCGGTTTTCGAAACTATATACCGAGTCGACGATATGCCTATAGGTAGTAAAAATTTACAACGCCCCACCATTGATATCTCGAATAGATAGATGCATACCGGATGAGAAGGTATCGACGAAATACCCAGGACTGTACACTCGTCACCGTCGATTGGCAGGCGACAAAGAGAAAGTCTCGTTTGACTCTATTCCAAGCGCAAAAGCATGGCCGACTAGGGCTTTTTGCTTTGGAGCGACACGTCCGAGTCCATAGATACGATATGGAGGCGATAACGAAAATCTATTTCGTCGCTTCGTCCGCTGCTGGCTCCATCCCCGACGAGACGAGGTGGATAGACCCCGAGCGTACCAGGTCAACCGTGTAAATGCTTTTGCTAGTCCATTTCGGCAGCAACGGTAACACACTTCGCGTCTCTAGATACGCCTGTGGAAATCAGGTATTCAGGAAAATAATCAAGACACTGGAAAAAAAAAAGTGAATTTCGAGTGAATTAGGAAAAATCGAAATCCCATCCAATGCCAGTTCTCAATTCGACGCGAAAACTGAATTCCTAATAACTTTATTCTCTTCGAAGAATGCGAGGCCATCTGTGAAGAATTTTCAAACAAACAAACCATTTTCATTTATTTTTATTGCTATTAATTAATTTCAATTAATTTTCATTCGG
>JAPYYS010001244.1:0-10080 GCA_030522525.1 Campopleginae sp. 14b
TTTCTCGTTTTTTTTTTTTTTTTTTTTTTTTTTTTTAAGGTACAAAAAAATTATTTTCTGCGGATAAAGAGATAAAAGGTGGATGGCTCGGCAGTCTGTACGCGAAGTTGGAGTCGGAGGGTAGAAAAGCTTCGTGACAGGGACTAATAAAGTTGCACCCACTAATTTGCTGGACCCTCAACGAAGCCAAACACACGAATGCACACTCTGCCACATTCTATTACGTCTATTGATCAATGTGGCTTTGTGTATGTACAGGAGAAGGCTAAAAGGTTTGAGTGTGGAAGAAAACGATCAAGGGGGAAGTTTCTCGGTCTCGTTCTCGAGCCACCACCTACGGCGAAAGGAAATACGCGTTTCGGAGCTCGTACGCTAAGGGCGTTTAGATTACAATCTAATAAATACTTCCCCCGGGTTAACGGAACATCCGAACAGTGAAAATTCAATAGGTCTGAATTTCCGGACCCCGCGCCCCCTCCGTTACACATGATTTTCCGTTATTTTTCCTCCCCAATCACTTTTTTACCGCCCGGACACACCTTTTCGCTTTTTTTTTCGTCTCACCTGTGTCCTTCACACTGCCCAATTGTCCAATGACCCCCATGACTTTATTAACCCGATTTATATCCGGTTCTCGCGCACCTTGCGGGCCCAATCCCTCCGATAAGTTCCCTCCAACTCATACACGTTCCTACCCTTCGTGAGGATTCCAACGGTCGAAAATTCACACCCAATTTATGGCTCGATAAGATTATCACCAAAACACGTACTTGGACCCGAAACCGTTGGAATTTCGGACATCGTGACGCTTCCTACGAAAAATCGTTGGAATAAATGGAAAAATGTATTTTTTAATCATTTTTTTCATAATTAATTCACTTATTCTCAGTTCTTTTAGTAAATTCGATTTTTAAATGGCAAATAAGGCTGTCCCACTATTTTTAACGAATGATGCAGGCTGCATCCTTGAAATACAAGGAGAAATATATTTTTTAAAAATTATTTTCATAATTAATTTACTTTTTATAATTTTTGTTTCAGTAAATTCGGTTTTTGAATGGCAAAGAAGGCTGTGCCACTATTTTTGACAAATACTGTATGGTATTTTGAGTTTTTCTGTGAAAAATATTCAGTCTTCGTTCGTAAACATCATTATGATTAATTAGCACCTTTTTTTTTTTTAAACCAATTCATTATTTCGTTGTGACTGAATTGAATAATGTTTCTCGAGAATTTTCGTCCCGATAAAAATGGTCGAGTATTAAGAGTGTTCTGGTCTGTAGCAACTGGCAAGTTTGCGGGGAGATTTACAGCCAATCGGTGGGATTGCGCTGAGCGAGGGATCGATAGCTTTGCCAAGAGCCCATTATACTTTGTTGTATTTTATTTTATTATTCTTTCGTACGAAATTGCACCAATCTACAATCTCTGGCATTTCTATAGATATATGTGTGTCGTATGATACACCCACGAAAGCCATAATTCAGGGAACTCGCCCTGAATCAACCCTTTCGCGATAGAGAGGAAAACTTTAGCAGTTTTTTTTTTTTTTTTTTTCTTGGCGAGCGTGTCGGCCGATTTGATAGGCCAGAGTCTCCGTTCAGTCTGTGTCGCTAATGTTGTCCATTACGATTCTCGTATCGCGGGCAATCGTCGCTTCGATTAATTTCATTACTTCGATCCATTTTTTCCGCAACGATCGACAAAATTGTTGTTTCCATCAAATTTAGGTTTTCGGGATCCTCTGCCAATTGTTTTTCGCCTAATCGCTTGTCTAATGCCGAACGATCGACACTTGGCAAGTATAAATATGTTCCGGGGCGCGCGTACTGCAGCTTTTGTTTTCTCCGCGACAAGGGGACGTTGCACGCTTTGACGCCATGGGGTTACGTCCAAACCGCGTTGATTCAATCTTTCCTTCCTTTCCCTTTCCACCCTTCTCTCTTTCTCTCACTTTTTTTCCTATAAATCGGTCACGTGGCGCATGAGGACATGAGGGTCCTCGTCAATCCATCCTATATGCCGGGTTTCCCAACAGAGATGCTCTCACGATGGGGTTTCTCATCAATCCAACGGATCTCGCTCTCTCTCCCTCTCTTTTTTATTATTTTTATATTTTTTTCATCTTCGTTCTTGAATTTTTGTATTTTTCCTGTAATGCGCACGAGAGAAAAAAGAAATGGTGAATTTTATTTTTTTTGTTATTTTTGTTTGCCTCAATTTTTATTTTTATTATTAATATTATTATTTATTTTATTCTATTCAATTTTATTTTTTATTTCTATTTTCATTTTTATCATTCGATTATAATAACTTCATAGTTTTCTATACGATGTGGGATAAAATGTGGAATAAGAGTGGAATTTTTTTTTTTTCGTCATTTCGTGATGAGAGATAGTGAAAGTTTGGATAAAAAATTGGTGTCGATCAATTTTGTTGGTGATGGAAAGAAATGAGGCGGACGAAGGTGTCGTCATCGATGTCTGGGAGCTTCTAAACAGTCGGAAACGAAAAGTCAGGGCGTGATTTAGCGGAGCTCTTTGCGCGAGGCAACGAGCCGTTACGGAAAACGCACACTATATCCTTCGGCACTTTCAGAAGCTCGATGCCCTTTTTCGACAGCCGGTAAGTGTCAACGATTTTTCTTTTTGTCACCGGAAAATCCCGCGATTGCCAAAGAGTAACCTAATCCTCGCCACTTTTAGTGTCGATTGGGTCGTTTCCTCTCAATATTCCCTTTCACCCGTAATTCCGTCTCATTCACCATCCGAATGGCGATTTCCTTTGACATCGATTTCCGATCATTTTCCATGGAAATAATTCGTAAATTCATTTAAAAAATAATAAAAATTAAGTTATTGCGAAATCGACGAATCTTTCGTCGATCCATGCACTGAAAAAAATTAATTTGTGGAAAAAGATGAATATTTTGTTCCCTACGTTCAACTAAACGTTTTTTTTTTTTTTCATTAATCCCAAAAATTGTGTCATTGCAGCTCGAAATATTTTATAAAGTCCCTCAGAATTTATTATTATCTAAAATTCATTTTTATTCAAAATTTATTTTCGTCAAAAATTAATTTTTATCCAAAATTTCCATATTTTTTTCCAAAAAAATTTGGTTTGCCGTGTTCGACAAAATATCGAGGATTGAAAAAAAAAAAATGCATCCCCCCCTGATGATTAATTCGCAAGAGTGTGCAAACCGAAATTCGTACTGGTCGATTTTTCTCTCCATCCTCGAAGTGTCGTCATGCCCGCGTGAGTGTGTTTTGAAAAATTGTTTCAAGAGAAGCGTTCCGGTGCGCGGAGATGAATTTATCAAAATCATATTTTTGCGGTCGCGAGCCTCCAGGAAATTTTCCTTGGCCATACATGGCCCCTGGGGATGGGCAGGACCTCAGGGACGAGGCAGACTCTGCTCCTTCGACTGTTCCTCGTCAAACATATACACGTTTAAGCGCCTCCACGTATTTCCATATCCAGGGACACGCGGGCAAAGAAAATCTTTCAATTCTCCGGACATACGTATCAATATCCGTGACACGGAGCACGCGAGACGAAAATAAAAAGTCGCGTGATTGAACGACGCAGGAGGAGAAAACGAAAAAGATAAAAAAAATCACGAGACGGTCGGGTTTTCGGTTTCAAACTGATTGGGAGAAAATTGGGGTAAGCCGATACGTTCACCGACTTCCTCTGAAGTCGTCATCCCTTCTAAACACACAAACACACATACACAAACACATTATCTAGACCATATGTACACACATGTCATTTTTTATACAACCGAAATATATATTTGAGTCTGACGAGTCGGAACCCCTTAAAAAGTGAAGGTGGATCTTGGGTTTTGATCTTCCGAGCAACGTCCCCTATATATATATCGTTTGTGTACGATCGAAAGGTATAGCAGAGAGCGGTCAATTTAACGGCGAGCTCGTCACATGTCAGAGGATGAAAATAAAAAGCTTCAAACTTATTTCAACGTAAATATATACTTTTTCATATAAAATCCACCCTCTTTTTATTTTGCACACACGATCTTGTTTCATCTTTTTTACCCTCTTGCCCAAATAACTCTATACATATATATCTATTGTCAATACGTGCGATACGTGATTCGTTTTAGGCCAACAATGATCTTAGGCCGTTAAGTCACTTCCGGTTTCAAATTTCATCTGGGAACAAACTTCTCCACCGTCTGCCACATTTATCGGGGATCCTCGCATTCGCGAATCTCATTTCTCCCTGACCGGATCATCCCCATTATTTTTTGGCTGGTCCATAACGAACTATCTCGTCCGGAGACCAGAATTTGTGGCCGGAATCAAATTACCGCGATGCCTTTTGTCATGGGAGCGAATTACGTGGAAAAAACTTTTTTCATTCATTTTTTTTTTAAATCGATAAAAAAAAAATTAAATGCTGAAAAAAAAAAAATTTCCTGATGTTTTTTTTTGGTGCCGAAATTCCGGTCTCACGATACGCCGGATTGAGAAAATTAAGATTGACGTGCACCACGTGCCGCTTCACTCTGACTCGAGTCTCCGACAGTTTTTCTTTGCGCATCGAGCACAAAAGCTCCGGTGGCCAATAAAATGACAAATAACAAGAAAAATACTGCTCTGCTCCGGGGCATGGAAATTTTTGGTTCGGATGGACGTGGATAATGGGAGAAAAAAGATTTTGGGAAAACGTGTGGTCAAAGCGTGCCCTTGATCCCTTGATGAATAAAATCTTTCGGAGAATACGAGATTGAGCCCTTTTGCGGGGATGTTTGACGATTTTTAACGCGGCGTGGTGGACGGGCGTTAAGTATACGCGATGGCTCGCGATTAAGCAGACACATAAAACGCATGTAGTCCATGTAGAGTCGCACAAAACTGTCAGGACTATTAAGGGCTCCTGTCAAAGCTTTTTCCTCAAAGTCCCAATCATCCGCACGTTCCTTTCTGCCATTCAAAGGAAATTAAGTGAAGCGAATACCGGCTGCTTATACGACATGAGAATCCGATGGTCAGTTGGACTCGACCTGACCACTGGACACTCCACAAAGCCTGTAAAGAACATTTCACCAATGCTCGCGTCTCACGCTACTTAGAATTGTTTCGATCGTTGATGCCTGAGTGGATGGCTTATCGAGCTAAATCTCTCTTCTTGATTCTCTCTTGTTCATGGGGGTCCAAACAAATAAGAAATAGACGAGAGAGAGAGAGAGAGAGAGAGGGAGGAGAGCGAATAGCCACAGGGTCCTTTTGTCCAAGGACAACTGGCTCTCCAAGCTGTACACTATTATGGAGATTGACACGAGTGCCTAAAGGCTGCAGGCTAATTCTGACCCTGGCACTTGGTTCAACATGAATCTCCGAGAGAATCAAATTCACCCACATATATTTGCCAGTAATAGGTAAAAGGTCTCTGAGGAGAGAGACGAGTGTATGAGAAATCTTACAGATACGCCCTTTTGCTTTACGGGGCTCGAATTATATTCGGTGGTCACTTTGGTCAGCCACGAGATGTTCCATGCAAGCTCATACTCCCTTACGAATCAATCGACTAATTGATCATTTCTTCTCCATTCAGAGCTAGAAGAATTTTTATTGTGCCATGGTCAAAGTTGAAATTCCTCTGGTCCTGGAGGCGTGTGGCAGAGGCAAATTCGATCCGAGGGATCGAAAAATCCAAAATTCGACATAAATTTTCATCCCGAAGATAAATTTCATCTCCGGATCGTCTGGACCGAAAATAATGGGGGAAACTGACCAATAGTCACTCGGAAAAGGGCCGGAGACTGTGAAGGAACATGAAATAATGAAAAAATCGATTCAAAAGATGGAAAAATCTTCAGAACGAAATTTCGATGAGAATTTTCATTCCAAAAATGTAATTTTCGTCTCCGGATCGTCTAGACCGAAAGGTCCTGTATTTATATCTGCAAATATGTCACTATAGATGAGCATGTAGAATGTGGGAAATTGACCACTGGTCACTCGGAAAAGGGGATGATGTTGGATGGCGAATCGTTCTCGATGATCCGACATTGACGCGGGGGATGTTTAACACGGTGAGTAGAGAAATCGATGGGCCTTGTCCACCTTTGTTCATACCGACGTAGGGACATAATGCACAGGACTAATCTATAGATTTCCATAGTCACATATATATATATTCTCACTTTGCCTGAGCCTTGGAGAGCCTCGGGCAAGTCGACGCGAGCATCGCGATATATCTGTATGGAGGTGGCCAAGTCGGAGCCACCCTTTTCTCCCATAGTCTGCGAATTCAGCGCGTCTCGCTTCTCTCCGGACTTTGATCCCTGCTATCAGTGGACGACGCATTCCACGTGTTTCTGCGGAGGGAACGTTTGTAAATTATAATTACGCTCCCACGACCATTTCCATTGATTTTCCCGCAGTCCCTGCCGAATCCTCGGCCTGGAACCACCGGATTAGCGTCTCGAACGAGATTGGATCACAGAATTTTTGGCTTTCCACTCGAAAATCGATGAAAAAATTGAATTTTTTGCCAGGACGAGGTTCCTGGGACGATAAACTAATTAAGAGGCGTGTTTTCTGCGGAGGGAACGTTTGTAAATTATAATCACGCTTCCACGATCGTTTCCATTGATTTTTAGCGAAATTTTTTCGTTTCCACTCGAAAATCGATGGAAAAAAATGAATTTTTTGCCAGGACCAGGTTCCTGTGACGATAAACCAATTACGAGTCGTGACCTAAGCAAAAGAGTGTCTGCACCGAGCTTGTCAGACGTCGAAACGTATATTCGTGTATTAATATGGATTTATACACACGCGAAAATATATCGTATGTGATATTTTAGTCATTTTGCCACGCGCCACAATTTGAATGTCATTTACATGTCGCATTCTTCTCAATTTATTCGAAACTCTAGCCAGCAGGGATCCATATATGTAGATAAAACGTAATATGGGAGCAGCAGTGAGAAAGCAACACGAAGAAAACACACGAGAGCAGAATGATTTGCATTTTCTTGATAAATATATCGTCTCGTGTGTATACGACGCGAAAGAAAGTGTCGCCAACATTTTTCTCTCGCTACTTTTGCAAGTCAGAAAGGAACATGAGTGTACACAGTCATACGAGGCAAGCCATCCTATTTTTAGGTGCCACATACTATGCCAAGTCTCCTCTGATAAATTGTATTTGCCACTTTATTCCGCAGCCTCCGAAGAAAGCCCCCAAAAAAAAATAGGGTAAACTCTTGGAATCGTGGAAAAATGAAGAAAAAAAAACTATATTCATGGGTGAGAGCGAGCGAGAGAGAGAGAGGGAAAAAGAATTGTATCGTCGTTGGCACAATCATCGATTATACCCGGAAGATGCTTTCCTCGTTTTTTCGCCCTGCTCGTGATCGACGGCCCATGACGCTTTTTTATGCTGTCTCACAGCCTGCAAACGTCGCTCCTACAAAAGAACACATCGCCGACGATAATAATTTCGTGCGGATGCTGCAAACTGCTCGACCGTACTATCCCCCTTTTCTCTCATTATTTCTCCACCATATTTTCATTTATTTATCCTCCGAATTGATGCCCATGTCAATGCCAATCATTGCTATGAATTATCGACTCGAATCATCGCACATTATTTATCACTTTTTCTATTCTGCACGAATCATCGAACGTAATTTTCGAATTGACGATAAAAAAATACAAATTCTCAATCCCTTTTCGTCCTCATTCCCCAGGCTTTTTCTCACGTACTCAATTTTTTACTGAAATGAAAAATTTGTGGGAAAAAAATTCAATACGTTCGACTAAATAAATTTTCAAATTATCAAAAAATATTGAGTTGCCCGTATTCAACAAAATTTCGAATTTTTTGCCAAAATTATTATTTTTTCTATTAAAATTAATATCAATCTTGAAGTTAAGTTTGTTCGTCGATTAGTAATTTGATAGTTTGAATGCCAAGGGGATGGAGACTCGATCACGAAAAATTTCAAAAATGGATAAAAATGTATGTTCTCGGAGGAGCAGTTTCTGTGGATAAGGGGAGGATCCTAGGGAGCAAGAGTAACTCGATACGTTTATTGTCTATATATCGAAAGTCATGTCGTACATGTTGAAATGGTTGAAGAGGGTCGTATGGGATTGGGATAAAAAAATCATGAGGCAACGTCTGATGTGATGCTGCAAAGGGTATAGAACGAGGAGGATGTGTAAACGGAAAAAGACGAGATGTAACTATACAGATATATAATGTAGAATCTTCTTTAACGTCGCCCCGACCCTTTCTCCTGTATATTCTTGGCATATACGATATATTTGCATGCGAAATTAAACTCCTGTTTGCGAATGCGAATGTCGCTGCTGCTGTTTCTCCTCCCGGAAGCAAATTTATCTGGTTCTGCCTGAGTCCGCACGTTTGTCTGTCTGTCTGGTTTCCTAAGCCCTGAGGCCATCCACGTACGATATCTTTCCATCATCCTTCCCCTCTCCCTCTATAAATGCACAATCACTCGGTATAGCCTTAATGCTTTATTCACAGAGAGACATCTCTCCACTGCAAATTATGTTTAGTAACTTTCGTCGATGACGAGCGCGCGCGCGCGCGCGCGATAATAAATTCTCTCAGATCCGTTAGGATGTTGAGCGGCTTTTCATGTGGTCAATGATATTTGTCTAGAGATGGACCAAAACTGTTGAAAAGCATTGATGAGTCATGACAATACCCCTCGGAGTACACACTTGGGTCAAATTGACCCCGACCATTTTTCGTCACCAATTGTTGGTCCCGTCAAAAAAAATATATATATATATATTTAGGGCCATAAAATACGTCTTGGGTCAGATTGACCCAGTGTGTACTCGAACGAGTAATTATGGGAATTGATCCGACAATTTCATTTTCGGTCCCGTTGAAAAAATATATATTTAGGGCCATAAAATACGTCTTGGGTCAAATTGACCCAGTGTGTACTTGAGCCGGTGAATACGAAAATAACACAGGCAGCGAAATAAGAAAATCTCCTGGCCGCGTACTCGATGATTAGAGAGCTCGAGAAATATTCTCGCGACTCGTATATCTTCAAGAGGTTTTTCATCTGTTTCGCATTTCATCCCCCGGCGCGACTTCCGTTTCAAGGACCCAAACGAAAAGGAACGAAGGCGGGAGGGGCGGGCCGGGGGAGGCAAAGCGCGAAAGGAAAAAAGGATCCTGCGTCTCATCTCACGGCTGACGAGATGCGTAATACGCGAAAGCGGTGTATTCCGAGTTCGGTCCATTGAACAAAGTTGCTTTGATGTTTCGAACAAATTCACGTTTCTCCGTTGAAAGCAAAAGGTGCACAGTCCCGTCCTATACATATATTTATCACTCTATTGTGTCCCGGATGCTGCGGTCGTCCAGATCGAATTCTCTCACTCCACTCTGGAAAATCTCATTCTCCTCCGTTATAATTAAATCCGTAGATACCCAAAGAATCACGACTCAGGATTTTTAAGATACATTTTCAATTACCGGAGCCAAGACTCCGGCGAGACGTCAGGGAGCTCCCGATAATCATGGAGACGGAGCCAGAATGATGAGAAATTTAAAAAGCGAATAAAAAAATCGTAAAATTACAAAATTTTCAAAAAAACAATGAAAAATTCCGCGATTTTTCGGCCATTTTTCCACTTTGCTTGCCTCTCCCCCATACGTGGGAGGCTCGTGAATCGAAATAGCGAGGAAGAACACTTACAATTCTCTCGTTAACGGTCGATCACTCGGCCTTGGAGCTTGGAACGTTCAGGCCACGCGACCCTTTTATTTCCTCGGTTTTTCCACACCATACATATAGATATACACATACAAGCAGCAGCAGACGCTTTCCACCATTTCCGTGCCCCTTTTTCGTCACCCTCTTATTCTCTCTCCCTCTCTGACTAGCAGACTTACACGCGTATATATACTTTTATTGTATAATATCGATATCCTCGAGAGATGGAATAATCGTAGGTCTATTGTTGGCTGATCAAATATATTAGTTACACGTGCACACTCACCGTCCTATCAGTCATATAAATATTTTCTATTCGGCCGCACATTCCCAAT
>JAPYYS010001245.1:0-24028 GCA_030522525.1 Campopleginae sp. 14b
AAAATTATGCTACGGGTGCTTAAGGCTTTGCTGTTGTAACTAAAAGACGATTAGCAAAGGATCTTTTGCTGTTACAACATCCCCATTTCTCTCCGTGTGCATACGATTGTTGCATTTTCATTATGTGAGCCGAGATCGAACGTATCGGATAAGAAATGATACTGGAGAAAAAGAGAAAAAACGAGAAAGGCACCTGAATGTGGGGTCGGCGAGGAAAGCTCGAGCGTGGGGCAAAGTATTCGGCAGGCATGTGTCTTGTAAAAATTCCAAAGAGGTAGTGCGACACCAGCCAATTTGGACAGGCCAAGGAAAAAAAGGTGGGGGGAAAATGAGGAGCAGTTCCAAAACTTCGAGATATCGACGTTTTTTCTCAATCCTTTCGGCTGAGTGGATGGCAATGCAGCGAAATGGACGTTTTATGGAGCGCCATAAGAATAATTACAATTAATTGAACGTTTCTTTTTTTTTTGGATCTCTAAAATAATTAATTAATTCACGAGAGGGTCTTTTTTACTACTCACATGTCTCGTGTCCGCAGCGAGAAGTGGTGTGTGTGCCTGCAACAACGAGGATCCGAACGGTTAGACGAAAGTCTGGCTCTACTATTTATCATAGCCGCAAATATCAAGAGATATTTTGCAAGAGTGTATACGTGTGTGTTTCTTTAGTGAGTGTAGGATTGGATGTTTGTTTTCGTAACTCATTCCTCAGGCAGAAATCTTCATGCGGGATGGAGCAGGCAAATTTGATTTAACCCAAACCGAGGTGGTTATTTTACGTCTAATATTAAATTCTATCTAACGCTACGGTACAATATGAATGAAAAGTACGATTGGATGAATGTACATGGCTCGTATCAAGAGGGCAGAATTATATTAATTTTTAATGTTTGTTAAATAAGACGATTCCCAGCGGGATATTCCGGAATCTCAGTGATGAGGAGCATAAGGGATATTTTCGTTTCTATCATTTGAAACATGACACGCGTGTTAAAATCCTAAGACTGCTAGAATTTTTGGCAAAATATCGTCTGACCACTCGTATTCATCCCTTTTTCCTCCAACTTCCTGTTTCAGCCGTACGAACAATAACATCCAATCAATTTCTCGTTACCACGGATGACTGGCCTGCACGACAAGGGCGCGATATTAACGAAACATGAAAAAAAAAAAAAAAAAAAACACGTATCTCCTACACAAAAGCATGCATATTATAGGTGTGTATATTGGAGGATTTCATCGGGTTCGGGCGAATGAACTTTATAACGTATATCCCCTGAGCTGCTCCACCGATCGCGATACCGATGAAAGTAGACCTCGAAAACACAGGCTAGAAATGCAATAAATGGAAAAAATTCTGGGGCTGCTTTTGTTATTATTTTCATGGTTCCTCTGAGTGAGCGAAACTCAGGCTCGTATTACCCCGTGGAACGAATTCCATTCCAAGCGTTGGAAACAAAAGTGATGTTGAGGACGAACAAAAAAATCATGTGATCTCGTTCGCATATGCAACGATCGGTATATAGCTCGTGCACAGTCGTTGTAAACAGCAGATTATGTGCATCCGCAGAGTCACTTCACGTGACAGGGTGTTGTCTTGCCTACATATCGCGTGCTAATTAGTACGCCTCATAATGTCGGATGTCAGCAGAGCACCCTTAATTGTTTGACGTTGGAAACAACAGTTCTGCGTCTTTGTGCGCGGTGGCTTTGTACTAGAAATTCAAAAAAAACTTGCCTCCCGTTGTGTCACGTATTCTCATATATGTATTGTCCTTCAGAGTTTTCTAGGCATCATGGTCTCTGGAGGAAAACAACGGAGAATCGGGACACATATCGCAAAATGAACCAGGGATTATTTTTTGAAATTTCCAATTACTTTTCAGAGAAGAGCAGAAAAAAAAAAAACAAAAATCTCCTTCATTCTTTAGTACGAAATGTTTGTAGAAAAATCTGGAATGCTGTCGGTGAGATAACATTTTTATTTCGAAGTGAGAACGCTCAGAAAATCTGTGAGTATACCCAGCAACCGGACGAACGTTCCTCATGATAATATTCGTTGAAAACTAATTAAAGCGTTGTGCAGGAAGAGGAAGAGAGCTTTCAAGGAAACCAAAAAAGCAGTAGCCGAGATGCTAGGCTCACATCGGACCGTGCGTGGCTTTTGCGGTTGCAACCTGTGTCCGACTTTCCAAAGCTTCTGACGAATCCTTTGGCGTTTGCCATCGTGGCTCTCTGGCTTTTCTGCCTGAAGAGCCACGAGGACAGATAGACACGGAGAATTCAGAAGTTTCGTTATCAAAACGGTAATGATACAGAAGTAACCACATCGAGACATTAAATTGGCTATCCGTCCCTTTTCATTTTTTTATAGCTCACTACGAAATTTTCCATGTTTTCGAAAGAATTTTCATTTCCGCCAATTTATTACGAAATAATGAAGCAGAAGCGACTGAATAACATTAAAAACGTTCGTCACTTCTTTTCTGTCGAGTACTCGTTCCAATTTATCGTATCAAGCTATCAACTTCACTTGAATATATTTACGGATAGAAGTTTGGATGGCATAAAAAGCTCGTAAGAGAAGGTTATCAGGGAGAGAGAGAGAGAGCAAGAGAGCAGAAAATGAAGATCGCATGAGATTGTTAGAAACGACATTGCACCAGTCTATTCAACGAGGATTTTTATCTCCATGCGTTATACTGTTAAGAAGATAAGGTTTTTGTTGATGCAAAAAACTACGATGCGCAGCGATACAGTGATAAAGTTCGTAGCATCGGTTATTATTCATGGGATGGCTACACGGTGTTAAAAGTCAGTGGGCGAAGGTGAAGCAGTTTTTAAAATGGCTTGAAGTTACTAATATCGTCGTGTGGAAGTTTGCATGGCTGGAACGCAGAGAAGTTCTTTTTTTTTCTTGTGCATTACGAAAGATTTATTTGCAGCGTGAACCCATAAACATTGCTGAACATTTTTTTTCCAAAGGATTTCCTATTGAATAGATGCTCCTTCGTATGACACTGAAGCAACGTTGGGCTCCAGCGAAAAATCATTTTTCTATTAGTTTTTTCGTCAATTCTAAAAATCATTACATTTTTCGTGTCGATTTTGTCTTTGGATCTTGAAAAAACGTCGTTTCATTGTCTCGAGTAAATGGTTGGTCGAGAAGCGTGAGATCTGCCTAACAAAAATCAGAATTTCGTTGCATACCAAGGATGAGGCTGAAGTTTGCGTCGACGCAATGACACGAAATGAAAATAAAAATGATTCGTCATTTTTTTTTTCATAATTTGCCTCTTGCCTTCCTTTTGGGCCTCACAAATGGATTCGTAAAATAATAAAACGACGAATCATTTTCTATTTGTTTTGTTTTGTTTATTTCGTAGCATTGCGTCGATACAAATTTTCATCGTGTTATTTGTTTTTTATTTCGTCATATTTACTTGCCGCGGAGTCACCGTTTGGTGAATAAAAAACGAGACTCAATAATTTATTCGCACAGTCGATCCATTGATTCTGAAAGTGCCACGAACGCAAAATGACGAACGAATGCGGTGGAAAACGACAATATGGAAGAAATAAGTTGTACCTCGCGACGTTGAAGCCACGAGAGGTTTGGCGCGGATACCACGGAATACGTAACTGCCTCTTGTGCTTCGTGAGATCCGAGATATTTTCCTTATAGCCGATTTCAAGAGCTCGGAATTTCTTATAGCGGCTACAATGTCTCCCTTATGCATGTATATATTCCGGGCAGGAAACTGAACAAGATTTTTTCCAACGTTAACCTTCGGAGACGAACAACGTCGCGAAGCTGAACGTCATTGTTCACGAAAACGCGACACGAAGATTTGATTCAACGGGGCTCGAAAAGTATGACCCGAAAAACGAAAAAAAAAATTCGGATCCACCCAAATATTCGGATGATAATTTATTTGTGACGTTTCCCGAATTAATAAATTCTTATCGAGAGTTCCTTCGCCTGTACGTTAAAATCCCGTCTGTCACGACTCCATCACGTGGATTACGTTCATAGTGATAAACCCTCGAGCACAAAGCTACGGTCACTAAAAAAAGGGAATCTGCGTGAAGTTCAATGATGAGGAATCCTGTAGAGATACGTGTATGCAAGTATCTTCGTGCTTGTCAATGAAACTCTGCTATTTTACAATATCACGATATTCGCGACATGTAGAATCCATGTTGGCTGTTCCATTAACAGTTATCTATGTAGAGGTACTACTTTTTTACGAGATATCTAGGTTTTTACGAGGACGAACGACGTTCTCGGAACGCCAACTCTCTGCTCTCTTACAGCGGCAGCTAAAGTTCGTGTGAAACGAGTATTCTTTTTACGAGACATGAAAAAACATCTTGCAAAAGTTCGTCTCTCGAAATGACGAAATCTAAATAAGCAACGGCGTCGGTCTCTATTTTTTATTTCGTCAACCAACTTTTTTGATCCGTGACAAAACTTCCACGGCTTCATTTTTTCGTTAAAATACACCATGGATTTTGTTTGCATACAATTTTTCGATGGGCAACTTCATTATTTTTTACGAAATTATTTCAATCAACTTTAAACACGTCGGCCTACGACGTTTAAAAAATAAAAAAAAACCGAATTTGGAATCGTATGTGTTTTTATATAAAGATCGCAATCACTGGGGCGGCGTAATTTCGGATTCGCAGCAAGTCGTCACATTTAATTGAATCTCTGAAAAAAGACACCGGAAGAAAGCGAGAGTGCTTGACGTTTGTGAAGTTTCTGTTACACGAGCGCAGGCTGTTCTGCGAAACTATTCCTTCGGCATGAAGATGGAACACGTTGTAATAAAGTTGGGTCAGTTTCCCCAACAACAGGCACACTATGAGACAGAACCCTTTGATTTAACTGAGATCCAGTTAAGATCGTTTTCTTCGTCCTACGGTCTCGTAGTATTTCCAGTGAAATTTTTCTTCGATTTCAATATTTTTCTTCTACAGTGGGCCTAATCGTTTGCTTGATATTGACAAAGGAAGTTTCAACACGCGCAACCGGAATAAACTAAGATTGATAATAATATTCATCCATTCATTCGAAACATTTTGAATTTTATTTTTATTTTGTCATATTTCCATGCGTTTTGGGTCAGCTAAGCCCAAAGCGGTCATTAGATCTTTTTTCTGGGCTCAATTTATTCGCCGATAAAATTTCCACGTCGCTGAAGTTTGCATCATTGGAATGCAACGAAATTTTGTTTTCGTTGCGACCAAAACTCACGATTCTTATTCAATATTTAGTCAAATCAATGGAACCATTTTTTTAAGTTGCAACGAAAAAATCGTTACGAAAATTGTCATGATGTTTGAAATTGAACAAAAAATAGATAGAAAAATGTATTTTTTGTTGGAGTCCAATATTGCCAACTGTCACAAAATTGTTCGACGAACTTTGTATTCGTTCGAACGTTGCAAAATATCGTTTGCCATTGGTTTGAGAAAAACGGAGATAACCACAAGTGAATATATTCGATAATGATTAAACGATTGTGGATTCGCTTATTTCGCGATATAGCATGCCTCAAGGGATAAAACGAAGAGCGTAAGATTTAATAATTCCATATGGTGTAGAGAGGCAGCAAGATCGACTATTCTCGGTGGTGCTAAAGGAAAGAGCTATGGTACTACATCAGAGAATAAAATGGGGGAATATATCCAAAGAGTGAAAATTAGCAGGGACCGAAAGCCCGTCCACGATGTCTCATATATTTTTCCGCGTATTTTAACGTGGTCGCTCGGCAGAGCCAGAGCGAGAAGGAGGGAGAGAGAGAGACAAGACTTTCAAGAAAATTCTTTGGCACTTTTTTACCCCACCA
This sequence comes from Campopleginae sp. 14b, assembly GCA_030522525.1. NCBI lineage: Eukaryota > Metazoa > Arthropoda > Insecta > Hymenoptera > Ichneumonidae > Campopleginae sp. 14b. Next base: position 5,858 of record JAPYYS010001245.1, read on the forward strand.
AGGAGCCAGACTTCTCTCGGCTTTCATGAGATGGTGGGTAAGAATCCGCGAGATATAAAGTATGAACCGAGCACGTTTCTGGCGCGCAGCATCATCCTTCTTTTTATTTCTTCTCCAATCTCTCCTCCCTTCTCTCCCTCTCTCTCTCTCTCTCTCTCTCTCTGCCTCTTTTCCTTTTGTGGTAGTTTGGCGGAACTTCCCCACGAGGATTTGGAAAATGGCTGTTATAATTCATTCGCCTGAAACACGTAATACGCGTCTTCCTCTTTTTCCATCCCGCTCGCCCTCTCTTTTTCTCCATCTTTCTTCAGTGTTGCTCTTTTTCCGGATATTCTTGTCAGATGCACAAACGGTTTTTCTTATATAAAGGAGGAAAGAAGGAGGAGGACCAGGTGCGAGAAAATCCATGTTTGACGGGACCAAAATGTCTCTTCATCACGTTTATATGCGAAACTTGAGAGGAAAAGAAAAAGAGAGCGTAGCAGATTTTGGTACATCGGAATGATTGAACGAACGTCAAGTACGAGACGGCGTTCTCGTTCCGTTGATTTCATTTCCTCGTCTTTGCCAGCAAAACTTTTTTCCTCCGGTTCGCGATGATATACGCCCGTCGTTCGATGCCGAAACGTATGTGGCGTTATATTTAATTATTCGCATCAGCTAACACGTCGACTCGTCGCTCGCCTCTAGAAATTCAATTACGAATCTCCCTCGTTATTTCCATACTCGAATTCGTCAGTTTAGGAGTTAGACTTTTTTTTTAGTCATACTGGAATACGCGTTTACGTTAAATGTCTAACGAATCGTCCTCATGTTTTTCCGAATTTTCATCGATTCATGAAATTCAACAGAACCAACGACAGATTTGCGGAAATTACGTTGAAGTTTGCATCGTTGGAATGCAACGAAATTCGTTTTCCTCTTTGCCAAAACTCATTATTTTCATGCAAAATTTAATTGTCATGACAAAACGATCGGCTTTTGCTCCGAAAAAAATATATTGGCTGGAAAAATTTGGATCGTTAGAAAAATAAAGCAAATGTTCGATAAAACTTAATATTTTTCATTGCATTCCAACGTTTCGAACTTCATCGTTTGCCGAAATATTTTTTATGCCTACCGACATTCAATATAATACTCGAAAGCTGTAGACAAGCATATTAAGAGATTGATGAGAATACGAAGACAATGAGGAATATTCGCCTCGATGATTTGGATTATAAAAAATATGAGAAAAATAATTGGCCAAGGGTTGAGTACAGTTGCCGAGGTACTCAACCATGTTTGGGCCTTTCGTTATTTTATTTCACGAGTTGTTGCAATATAAAGATCCAAAAGCATATGAGAGTCTTTTGACCCGAAATTTTTTCTATCGAGCCTTGAAATGTTTCTGGACGAAAGGTCCCAAAAGTCTTTGGATAGTAAACAACCGTTGACACTGAATCTATGACGTACACGATTTCGAATATGAATGGAATTTTATCAATGAATTGTGACAGCCTGAGGATAGCACGAGGAATGTGAGTAAACACGATCGAGGGGAATGTGTTATCAGAGTGGATAAAGATCAGCGATAAAAGATTGGACTCATTAACAGAAAGAAAAATATATAATTAGCGGAACGAGGACAGAGAAGTTTCTCCCCCGTTGAGGGAGACATTTTGTTATCTCGAATTTCTTCCTTTGATTGTGATAAAATAACAATGACGTAACGTACAAACATATATATGTTCGAGAATGAAGAAAAATTCTATTCGGGCGGATCGTTTTGAGGTTCGTATAGGTACGAAGATAATAAATAAGTAAAGAAGGTTTCAGGGGATCGAGTCAATACAGAGAATAAGGGGGCAGAGTGGTGGTTAGTGGGATCTGCTTTTGGCGCGCCCGAATCCGTACTCTTTGCTTAGCTATATATACACAATGAAATACACGGTAAAGTACATAGTGACAGGCTCTGCTGGTCACTATCCGTCGAGTGAAATACGTTCGGAAATACAAACGGGTATCCATTTGTCGACTGTCGGTCGGCACTCTGGAGCGCAGCTCTACCGCGTACATGCCGGAGAAAAAGAGCAATATGAAGCGTTCTCTCTCGCGAGCATCCCTCTTCGTATGCCCTCTTCGAGTCTCGTTGCGCGTTTTCTATTTTCCCTCTGTGCCCGTTCACTAAGACTCCAGAGTGCCTTCCTTGCGGCTCCACAACGGGGCTCTATATAACCTAACAGCAAAATTCTCTCGCCCTCTTTGGAACCGCCCACTCAATTTCTCAGAGAGTCCAATTTGCCCGAAAATAAAGGAGAGTTTGTACGAGAGGGCAGTGCCGGACAATCGCACACATACTCGCACACATTACATGGATGGAAAGGCAACGTAGAGGTAAGAGAGCCGATTCATCTGTACGGATTTGCCTGACGCCGCTATATGCCCAAAATCGCGAAAAATCAACCCCGCTCGAATGTACATAAATATATATATATATATGGATGTATTCTCGGTACGTGCGCCTGCACACACTGACGTTTCTTAGAAACAGGAAGTTCTTCCCATGCCGCTGTCTCCCTTGCAGGACCTGGAAACTTTCACGGGCAATCGTTCGTTCAACACCCCTTATCCGTGGCTATGTATCTACATATGCATACACGCCCACACGTACAACTTGCCAAATATGTAAAGGATGTGAGCCATTGCCTATTTGAGAGGCGAATTGTACTGAGCTGCGTCCTTCTACTTCTCAGCTAGATTGATACATGCTCGAATGTTTCTGTCGACACTCGATCAGGAGGCGTACTGGAGGATTTATCAAGCGGGAAAACTGGGAAAACTCGGGTGAAAATGCGATAGCGATTGACGCTAAATCCTCTAGTTTTTTACTCCGGCTATTTTCCGAGCCAAAAAGACTTTGGTATGCTCAAGAAACTGTAAAAATAATGAACTCCCTGGGATTTCAAAAGATGGATTTTTCCGAGTTTTTCTCAGTGCCAAGACGTTTCCGTCTTTGAGTTTCTTTAGACAGTCGCTCTCTATTTTTCCGTTTTATTTTATATCCACATCCTCAGAGACTAGTGCTGGCTTAAGAAAATGCTTTGAGAGTGTAGAACAAAACGAAGAAATACGAATTTCGCTTTTTTCCTCAATCGCTCTTCCTCTGAATTTTTATATTTTTTATTCATCAAATACATCGAATAAAATAAAAGATTACTCGCCATTGTGTAAAAAGAAATAAAATTCCCAATAATCCAAATTGGTGAAATGAACGAATTCCCGACAACCTCAACCTTTTTCTCGACAACTCTGCGGTACACACAAAAGAAATATGGAAGGATGCCTAGCGATAAATTGATGAAGAGGGAGACGCTACGAGACGAGACTAGTTTTTGCTTCTTTTTTTCTCAGCAATTCTACGTTGCGTGACACCGTGCGTACGGTTTGTTGCGTAGCGTTCGAGCAACGAAACGAAAAGCAGAAGCCGGCGTAGCCAGCCTGGGAATTTCGCGACCTCATACGCAATGGGGAACCCTTTGGAATTCGCTACTCTCATTGCTGTTCGTCGGTGTTGTTGCCATTTATACAGATCGAATGTGCTTCTCGCTCGTGTATTCTCGCAGCTCGCACACGCTAACGCAAGCAGTGTACCAAAAAGAAACTTAATTAATCAGCGTGCTGCGACCGAAGAAGTGAACCAGAAGCTCATGGCCTTATCGCACGTGGATGAAGAAAAATTACGAACAAGTTCGCAAAAAAAATGTATCCCATAAGATTTACCGGTTCATAGAAAATGTTTCTTCAACGCATTCCCCTCTATCCCGTTACCATTGAAAGAAACGTCAAGAACGATCGATTCACAAGCCCCGAAAGAGCCGCGTTGTCCCTAACGATTAAGAAAGAGTTTGCATCCATGCAACCTTAACGATCATTTATTTTGAATCTTCCTATGCTTTTGACATGGCAACATTATTGTGTCGTGTAGCAGCTACTCCCCTTAATCCAAAGTCAAGCGAGGCCAAAATCTCGTAAAACGCTGCTCGACATTAAAACGTTGCTCATTGGACAATGTCACGATAAAAGTTTACCGACATAAACAACAAAAGGAACGGGACCAGTCGATCAAAAATAAGGGCCAGATTGTACGAGCATACAATTTCAAGAGGACTGTCAGTCTGCGTGCGGAGGTCGACAATTTCTAGTCCCAAAAACACTGTAGTGGTTTAATCAACGGTGGCTGCTTTTGACACACCGCATATACGTGAGGATCCCGGGCGAGACCACAGGAGCAGAGAGGATGCAATGAAAAGGGTGTACGATCGATGTTTAGGACAATAATCAGTCCTGACATCGCGCGAACATGCTCGCGATATAACAGGAAAAATATCTTATGGGCATAATCGGAGTTCAGAAATTGGTGGTTCACCGTAAGGACCGAAAAGATTTATAAATTACTGTCATTTGTGGAAACGAAGCATGCGAGGCTGGGCAATGTGTTGCGGCCGAAATTAATTGACCAAAAGGAATAACTGATGTACGGCAAACAATCGACGAACCGAGTTATTTTTCTATTCTGAAACTTTTATCGGGCATTATTAAAATTATTTCGGATTGAAAAAAAAATGTAAACTCCTAAAAACGCGATATTCGCTCATATAAAAAAAGGGCTCTCGTTAGCCGTCCTGCAAATCTTCGGCATCGATTCGCATCCGAGAGTCTCTCTCGGTCCGCTCAGCCGAATTTCTAAATCATAAAACACAAATTGACAATTGTGCTCCATAATAAACACTCGCATACGTTGATAAAAAAATCAATTTCAAGTTGGCACAGCGAAAGATTCATTTTATCCATCGATGTATATTCCTTTGCTATACAAGCCAATTTAATTGGACAGTGCGCCGCTGGGACTGCCAGTAATAGAATGATCGAAACAAAATGAAAAAAAAAACCATTTCTCTTGTATAAAAAAAAAGGTACAGAGTAAAAATTCGTACAGAACGAAATGGAAAAATGTCTGGTGATTGTCGCTAATTAAAAATATACGTCCTGCACTTTGCATCAGCTCATTACGATCATAACGAATGGAAAGCTATTAAATACTATGCAATATTCAGTATGATAAAACTCAAAGTCATGGTGGAATGGCTCACGGAGGCTCTTGAACTTGGCATAGATTAGAAATTAATTACTTTTGCCATAGAGCGTAGAGTGTTGCTCGCTTGTATCTTGTACAACTTTATACCGGTGTAAACATGCACACAGCAGCACTAATGGACCTCGTAGTACACGCTTGTATATTCTTTGCTCATGGCCTCTTGCCGCACCGAGAAAATTTCTCTCTTACTTCACAGTGTTTACATCGCAACTTGGGAGTATGATCATGGCCATTGCATAACGCACGGCAATATAACAGTAATAATAAAATAGATGCGCAGCATAAACGAGGGATAAAATTAAATGGTGGAAACAACTCCATTGCTGGGATGAGAAGAAACGTATATACTTTGTTTCTCGCAAGGTTGTTCTTAACTATTTCCTACTGATCGTCAAGATGAACTCAGAGAATTACATTTTATTCTTTGACTTTTTTGGACGCCCGGGTTTGTTCTAATGAATATTTGTTTATTGGGATTCAAGTTGGGTTCGAGTGTAACCGGAAGTGTGAGACTTTTCATCACAGTCAAAGAAATGCTTTATATGCTCGGCCCCAATGGGCAGAAACGCAAAGCGTATTGAACGCATTAAAACCTCCTCCGCGCATTGCATCGATCAACGGGAGAGGAAATGTTAGGATTATACGGAATGAAATCATTAATGAGCGCAGGAGACGATAATTAGCACGACGTATGACTCGAACGTCAGCGGGTCTAACGGAGATTTGTCCATGTCGTGGGAGTATTGAAAGATCGACAAGCGCATCGCAAACGCCAGCTTCACGGCCGAATATTTAATGAGCGATTGATTGGACGGGCATGAAGGTTATAAATGAATATAATTCATTGAATCACTGACTGGCCGGTCGGTGCTCAATAGTATCCGGTCAGCTTCATCGCGAGACCCATAATACAAAATACTCCGAAAGAAATAACTGAAGTTCGTAACGTTGGGCTCCAACGGGAAAATACGATTTTTAATTAAATTTTTGTTCAATTCTGAGAATCATGACGATTTCCGTATCGATTTTGTCTTTGGATTTTTAAATAATTTCGTTGTATTGTTTTAATTCAATATTAAATAAGAATCGTGAGTTCTGGTAAAAAGAGACGACTGGATTTCGTTGCATTCCAACGATGCAAACTTCAGCATCGTCTCAAGTTGTCAAACGCTGCGAATTTAGTGTCAGGGAAAATTTACATTTTTAAATATCAATTCAAGAGCACCCTGTACGTAATCCATTTGAATTGTCCTCGTGCCGACGTAACAACTTGCTACATGCTCGGAGAACGATATTATCACGAAGAAGGATATTGTCGCTTATAATTTCCACATTTCCGTGTAGAACTCGACGCCATTATATTTTCTGCAGCGAATTATGCAACTTTTTATTACACCCAACTCCTCCACTAACGCGCCATTGGATATCAATGAAATGACCTTCGTACGAATCGAGCATAAGTGTCACAAGACTCTATCATAGATCCAGCCTAGTATTAGACCAGTATTCTAATTTCCTATGCTATCGATCGATGCAGCCGATACATTGGGTCCGTTCCGATGTCTCAGAGCACAATAGTCTTTGGAGAAGAACTTGGAATGGTTCTGTCGTGTGACCAAAACCCAGCAAAGTTTAAAATCTGCGGGGACAGTCGAGAGCAGTGTCTAGCTGCTGGGGTAAATGTGACGATGTTGAAGTTTGTATCTCGTTGGAATGCGACGAGTACTCATTATTTTAATACGGGGGCACAACATTTTTATAATGGATTTATAAATAATGGGGGACCGTCTTCTTTGCCACTCCGAAAGGAATTTACTAGAAAAATTTGAAGCTCGGGGTAGTCAGAAAGATTAATCAAGGAGAAACAGAAAAATGACGATTTTTTAAATATTCGTTGGTATGTAAATGAATAAGTCCATTTGATCGTTACGTATTCGACGAATTTCATGAAGGGTAGCGAGGTGGGTAATGATGCTGTAGTTTGCAACGTTGGAATGTAACGAAAAATATTGATTTGTATCGATGATTTGTTGAATCTTTTGAATTATGCAAATTTTCCAGCCGATATATTTTTCTGTGGCTAAAATCCGATTCCAACGATGCAAACTTCAACGACATGGTTAGGTGTACGTTTCCGGTGAGATACTATCGAAACCTATGGGCTATAAGCACATTGCCTATCGTTAGTAGGTCCTGAGATTGGGCCTGTTGATGCAAACCAGTTCAAATTCACGCCCCTGAACAACGTTCGGAATTCAACAACAGAATACACAGGGATCGGATGATGGAGGCTCAAGGAAAGCCTTTGAACAACAACAAGCGCCCAATTGACGCGTCGTCCTCTTCGCTGTCGTTGAATCACGTCGCTCGGTCTAGATTTCGGCGAACCTCAAAGCGTTTCCCCACGCACAAGGTGACATCAAACGCCCCCAATGTACGCGTCTATGTTTACGACAAAAGGAAACGATATTACGTGGCGGAGAGATTCCATCATGGCCAACTTAATTACACCGACACGTTTCGGGGCCCAAAGGATTGCTATAACGTTTCTTACAATTCGTATTTGATGCTGTTATTCTAATACCGACGGACGATTCTCAAAAATCAAATATATTTTTTCATCCCGCTCTAAAAACCAAAGTACCGATTATCGTGATATGTTGTAAGGACCTTTCTTGTAGGAAATTTAACGCTCTCCAAGATTAGTCCTGAGCATTTTTACTCTATCTCCTACCGTTTCGATAGAATATGCGATTGAAGGAAAGAGCTGAATTCAAAATTGTTATGAGATTTTGGGATCTAAAATTCGTACCAAATCCGAGCTTACGTCGATGATCCGAGAGGTAGGACACGTTGTATATATCGTAACACAAGGAACCCGAATATCGCACATTTCCTTATTGACATCTCAGTTAGCTGCTGCGCGTGACACACAGAACATTTCAAAGCCTTCAGCAACGAGACAGGAGTCTCTGCACATTCATGTATGCCGTCTGAGAAAAATGGACGCACCATCTTTTTCAGTTATCCTCGCCACACTCCATGTCTGTCTTTCGTGCCTTTTTTCAACACGCTTCGATGATTCTATTATATTATAGTAGACACACACATATATATATATATATATATATAAACTTCGCTTTTCATTTTCTCGATTGCTTCGTCCGCAAATCCCCCATTTTCTGCTCTTAGCGTCGCGAAGATAACGAATTGAGAAAAAGAGCCATTTATATAAAACGTTCATACCCATTTAATGAGAAAAGCTGCAACTTTTTTTTCAAACCCACTTCGATGAGTCTAAGTCACGTTTCGCTGCTAAAATCGTTTTTCAACTCAAGTCGATAGTTTTTTTTTTTATTTCAGACGGTTCGACGATTTTTCCTCGCGACACAGAGACCAGAAAAAAAAAAAAAAAAAAAACATCCAATTTTAAATCCAGACAAAAAACACGTTACGGCGATTCACCATCATTGGCAAATCTTTAAATAGACGAAGCTAAAAAAAAATGGAATAATCATCGCTAAAAATGCGCGACTGTTTGAAATTCGTGACTCACCGTGTCGAGATTAAACAAGCTCGAAACTTTCTTCAGGAATCCATCCTGCGACTTCTTCTTTCTTCGCGTGGTCATTTCCAACGATTTAATGTCAATTAATCGACTGATCAAAGTGTATATCGCGTTTCACCCAACAGTAAAGATCAAACAATCAATCCAAACGCTCATCAGATTTATATCTCCAACATTTTAATCCAACGTTGCTGGATTTTTCACTAAACTTCACTCGCGTTATCACTGACGTCAACACCAACGGTCTATGTACACAAACTCCAAATATCCTACAAAAAAAATCAATAAATCATTTGCCAGTTTTATTCAAAAATTCAAATTCCAATCGCTATTTAATGTCGTCGCGATTTCTCGATCCGGCCGACAAGATCTCTCTTGTTTTATGTAACTTAACCAAAAGATGCCAACATTCCTAAAATTATTTTTTTTTACTCCATATTGAAAGCAATTTTCCTACAGCAACGAAAAAATAATCAAACGGAGCCCACGTGTCGCAGTTAATTTCCTGCAATTCCGGTTTCTGGAAACGTAAGTTTTCTGCTTTTTTTTCTTTTTAATTTTCTTATCGCGTGTCTCGTGTGTGGGCTCTACGATCGTACGTTACAAACTGTCGCTCGCGAGGAGCCAGTAGTATTTTGAACGTTAACTCGTGACTAAGGGAAATACGTTTCGAAAGCGCGTGTCCCATTTAAGGAAAAAAAAAACAAGAAATAAAGAGAAAAATAATGAGCCTTCGTGAAAAGATAGTATCACTTGTGGTGGTTTACGTGTGCCCTCATCGGCGCACTCGTGTTTCTAGGGCCCCTTGCAAGTCCCTAAGCGATGGGCATGCAGGTGGGTGTTACTCTCATGGCAACGCGTTACCGCAAGAGTAGGGGCAAAAGGCGCTTGTGAAAACGAGAGTGGGAGACGCTGCTACGGAGTCAAGTACCGTGACCGAGGGTCAGGTCGCAGTCGTACTGGATCCCATTTCTTTTTTTAATGTATCAACTTTACGTTTTTACTACTCGCAGATCGAATTCCCAGGCCAAGTATCGCAACAGGTGAATATAATAATGATGCACCATTTTAAGTTACGAGCAACCTGATTTTCTCCAACGCTCCACGAAATATCTCGATTTTTTTCAACAAAATACGATAAATTTTCATGCACCATTTTTCAACGATTTGAGTCTATTCGAGAATTATACAAATTTCATGAATTGACGAAAAAAAAAGTCAATAAGATGCTGAAGTTTGCATCGTTGGAATGCAACGAAATTCTGGCTTTTTTTTTGCGACCAGAACTCATGATTCTTATTCAATATTTAGTCGAGACAATAAAACCAACTTTTTTTAAGATCCAAAGAAAAAATCGATACGAAAATTATCATGGTTTTTGAAATTAAACAAAAAATAAATAGAAAAACGTTATTTTCATTGGAGCCTAACGTTGCGAACTACATTGCCATAAATAATTGCGTCTCAACGATGCAAACTCCGAGGCCGTAATGAGCGGTACACGTTAAATATACTTGGAAATGACGTATGGCGTTAAATTCTGAATATTTGGAATTATTTACATCATTTATTTACAAAGTGCTCAGTTTTTTTTCAATTTTATACATCCGTCTGGGCAGATCGATTCGTTGAGTTTCCCCGAGAGATAAATTCTTCACGATATCGAATAGAAAAATTAATTTCATTTTACGCCACCGGCCGAAACCTCCACACGAAACGATCGAACTCAACTTTTTTGAGATATTTCTGAAACGTTGAACCGAATCGAATATTCCTTTCGCGGAGTCCGTAATTGAAGGAATGACGAAAAAACATAGCGCGATATTTTAACGAGAAATAAAGAAAAACAAAAAATGGGAGTATTTTTTTCCATTTTCGATTTTCCGCGAGCTCAGTTTTTTACGAAGCCTGAATATCCAGAGATATCCGATAAATAATTTTTTCCCCCGGCGAGCCAGTGACATGAAAAAAAAGAAATTCTCGGTTAAGAATCTTCCCGATTTTAAATATCGTAACCTATATGGCGTCCCAATTGAAATTTCTCGATCAATTGAAACACGTGGCTTGGGGTAAATCAGAATTAAGGAACTTCTGTCGAACCGACATCAGCATTTTGTTAATGCCGTGCAAATTCCCTGCATTATCGCTTGGACTTGAAAAATGACGAGATTTTTTCAAAAGATCGAGAATTAGTTGCTTCGAAACGAATTATTGATTTTATATTTTAATTGCACGTGAAGGCCGATGAACCGATTGGAGAAATTGAAATCAATTTCGAATTGCGGAGACGACGAATAATTAAATAGAAATTCTTTGGTATCGGCCTGAACGAGAGCATGAGAACGAGAGAGACAGAAAGATATAACTGTATAGCTATATATATGTTTATAGAACGTTGTGCGTCCCGGCGTCGAGCAAGTATGAACGAACCTAACCTAACTTTGAGGCGCGTTTATATCTCCGAGAGAGTACACACTCGCGAGTCGTTTGTGGCTGCGATCGCGGTCCCCCCACTTAAAAGTTAATCTTGGTTCGTCTCGAGACTCCGTATGAGCCGCTTGGTTTGTTGAATCGAGCTCTCACATTCCTGTCAGACAGAGAGAGGAGAGAGAGGGCGAGAAAGAGAGGGGAAAGGGGATCGAGAGATCGGGACGACTTTGATTCCTGCCGAAATCGAATGAAAAAAGAGAAACACGAATGAAGACGAACAAAGTGACATGCCTATTTTGAAACGCGTGTATGAAGATATCGCACACCGTACTGATCGCAACGACGTTCGCGATAATGAGAAACTGTGATAAAAAGCACGAAAAAACAGGTCGATGAATAAACAAAAAAAATCACAGCCGGTTTTTCAGGGCCAACACCCAAAGAGCACGAACGACCTCTGGATCGCACAACGTCTCGCGATTGCACCGTTCCTCATCAGGTAGCACATATCCCTTGGTATATGGAGCACTAATTCACTCACTATCTATTCCGATAAAGCTTAGAGAACAGAGCAGCGATAATAAAAAGAAAACAAACACACGAAATAACCTTGCGATCGGCGCGCGTCACCCGGCGATTTTTCTCCGCGCTTTGGCACTCGCTAATTCTCGTGCTTATTTTTCACCGAATACTCCTCACGATGAACACTATTCACTGTCACATTTCGAGTCCTTCGATTAACGAAACACAGAAAATATGAAGTTTTATTATTCCGAATATCAATAACACACAACTCGAAAAACGGAACTGAACGTACCGAATGATCGGCGAGTTAACGTTCAGCGTCTCGCGTAAAACAGGTTGGTTGTAAAGTGTACTACACTGCCGATGTGTTCGAGCATACACGTATAAACGGATACATGTGTGTTGAAAAGATCGGGACGCGAGTTTAACGTGTGTGCCCCGTTCGGCCCTGTGTAGCCTCGTGCACTGACTACCTACGAAACGGCGTCGATCTCATGGCTGCGTTCGCGTTTGGCTCGTTCCCTCGTCGCCCTCCCCTCGCCGCCTAACCAAACTCTTCCGCGCGCTTTCCTTCTCTCTCTGGCTCGCGTTACGACAGCCCCAATCACTGAAAATTCCGCCACGTATTACGTTGGCCGTATATATGTATGGCGATTTGATATATTAATGCACATACGATATAGTACACTACGAGAAGACGCGTAATTATATTGCGAACGTATCGCAACAATTACACGCACGCTCATAATCCTCTGGTGTGCTTGATAAGAGTAAAATTTTTAACAGTCGCTCGGACACCCGATCAGAAAAGATTATACAACCGTTGGCATACTCTCGTCTCTTTTTATCTAATAAGCCGCAGAACGGTGGGAATCGAGTTGGAGTATTTTCATTGGCTGCACAATTGTGCTCGCGTTTTTCGTATTTCTAGATCGACTGTACCGGTTGCTCGCGGTGGCGGGAGCCACTGGCATGTACTGTTTTCCGACATTCTGTCAGCGGAATGGAAACATCGTATCAGCAGTATTTTTCATACGTGTTACGTCTAGTTTTATTCCCATTTTGACAAAATAAAAACAAATTGCGAACAGACGACATTATTTATTGATTTATCGATTATTGTGAACGCGTCCGTCTCGTTCTGTCTATTCTGATTGGCAAATACTATACGGTGGAGCCCAACGAAAGTCCAAATCCTTGCCTACGAACGCGAATACACAGGAGCCCTCCCCGAAACACACTACAGCGGACATTTGAGACATATAACATATAAAAAGACCTTGAAAACTTTCTACCACGAGTGATAACGATTGACAACGAAAAAAGAGCCCTTCGATCGACCGTATTGTAACTCGTGTTACTGACAGTAAGATTTGTGTGTACACACGTATATACGTCACTGCTCGTTCGCCGGTACGACACACTTGTTGGCCCTCGAAGCGACGCCGAACGTGGAACGAATATTCACGGAAATGCACGAAAGCATTGAATGTACGACCGCGCGCTCCTTGCGCCTACAGACGGCCACATCGCGTACTAACGCTAACCTAGCGATCTTGACATGGAGGCTGCGTTTAGATACTTCGAGATTTATCGCGTTGCACACGCCGAGACAGAACTCGATTTTTTTCCACCAAAAACTTTTTTTAGCCGAACGGCAACGACGAAATCTGACTTATCGGACGTTATGCAATTTCTCCGTCAAGGTCAAGGCAAAATCCAAGTCCATGTAAGCATCTATTTTTGACGTCTGTGTGTATTTGTAACTCGGAATCCTCCATTCCCAGCGAGGCATTTCGTTCGACATGGAGAATTTTTATAGTCTATCGATATGGAATCTCAGACATTCAGTTTTTTTCTAAATAATTTTATTCTCAACGCGGTTCTGTTTTACTTGTAAGTTTTTTTCGACACATCGGCGAAAAATAATGAACGCAAAGTTTTTTCAGGTCTTCGCAGTGCCTCCGTCGACGATTCCTTATCGTACCGGGACAACCTAACCCCAACTGGACACTATATACATAACTTACAGTACCTCACTTCCACATAATCGGTCTGTTGGACCGCCGACTTTCATTGCTCTGTAACAGGCTAAAAAATGCGGCTATCTGAGGTTAATTATAGTGAAATCGAAACGTCAAACTCTCAACAATGCGAAAATCTTATTGGCGAAGCTCAAATGTCATTTGACAAAAAGTTATGACATTTATAACATGTTGGGTTGGTGAAATCTTTAGAAAAACAGTGACGCTGCCATTTTATTTTTCTTATCGTCTAATCCTTTTCAACGCTCGTTATTTTCCGGTCAATTTCAAGCGTACAAGGAGTTACGATTAAATTCTCGATAGCTCAGCCAGATTGGATCGTTACGTGCTCGCATTTAAATTCTCATACCGAGGCTATAAATCAATGATTGAAAAATATCGATTCCAAAGCTCTACCGCGTATTAATTTACTCCCATCGATCTTGACTCTGTAAATGTACACGCCATGGTGCAGTATTAATTCCAGAAATCGTCCAGCTAGAAGAGTATTTACTAGTTCAGCAGACGTTGAGACCGAAGGCGAAAACAGTTGCTGAGCTCTGTGTTTTTATATGGTTCCTTTTCGACAGGGTCACAGCTGGTCACTCGCACTGAACGGCTCCACACAGCAGGCGACCTCTGTTGTTATAAGCCCGAGAATACTTACGAATGTAAACACAAACAAAAACATATCGACTACTAGAAACTCGAAACATTTTATTCGACATTTGGAATACATTTTTATTTCCAAATTGATTGGTCCTTCGTCCGTTCCCACCGAAATACGAATCATGGTTTAACGATAAATGAATGTCGTCTTTATTTTTATGATTTCGAAAAAATTGGACCATGCGATATTTAATCCTTCGAGTGCACAGATCATACGAGTACATATGTTGGGTCAATCTGACCCAAGGCGTTATCGCAACGTTATATTCCCGTAAATGTCCATTTTTGTTTTCAGGGGAACATTTTTCGTAGTAAATGGATATTTTCTGATCTGAAATTTATTTTTGGATAAAAACAAAAATAACGATCGGTGACAGAACGTTTCTGGGAACAAAACGACCCAGTGGACACTCGAAAGGTTAAAAGCTTTCAAGTTCTCAACAGAAAAAAAAGATAAAACCAATGAATACTTTTCAATTTTCACAAAACTATTTTTGATTCGTCTGAATGGATTTTTCTCCTCTGATTGTTTTTTTTTTTTTTTACCTGGAATCTCTGTGTCCCCAGTGACTTCTTTGGCGATAAAATTTCAGCGAGGAACTCGGAATGATAAGAGTTTACGAAACTAACGAAAAGGAACGAAAATAAATAAGTGAATCGTTTGTAGAATGAATAATTCTCATGGTGCCTTTCAATTTCCGGGCAGGATTTGACCTGAAATCGTGATCTTTTGAAAAACCAGACTTCTCTACATTGAAATTTATCACTCGATACACGAAGTACTTGAAGAAAAGCCGGCAACTTTGTGCGAGACGTGCGTTTGACAAAACTTGAGCCGCACGATATTTTTTCCTTTCGTTTCGTTTGATAAAAGTTAAAAAGGTCTTATCGAGTGTAAGTATAAAGGCGAAAGAAAAAAAAATTAAACTTCAACGTAGATTACCCTCGTAGAAAGTTTGCGATGCGGACCTCGTAGTTGACTTCTCTTTCTTCAATGATTGTTATAACGAAGTGAAGGTGAAAGAAATAAGGAAAATGAAGGTGAAATCGTTGATCAACGATCGTACAGTGCTCGCATGGTCATTCGGATCGCACTTAAACTATATACATACGTAGAGCATATGCATAATGAACTAGTTATGAGAGAGGCTTGCATTTGGATATAAGCACGATAACTCTCGCGTGTACCGAACCCTCGAAGCTACACGACCCGGAAACTTAAACGAACCTTTAGAACTTGCGGTGGAAGGCAATTTCAATGGAGAATATCACGAGAGCTTTTGCGCTTGGTTGTTAAAACGCCCGAGGACGCTTAAGATGCTTGCTCAAGCTTATATATACGTATGTGACTCTCTCCCTCTCTATAGAATACATACATTTATATCCTCCATCCATACATGTCTGTATTGTCAAGTGAGATGGAAAGAAAAAATGTTTCGAGTCCTCTCCAAATTTACATATAAGACAGCAGCTTTCGCGAGGTTATTCTTCTGACGATCACCACTCATATATTATCGTGCCTCTAAAAATAAAGTCTATTGGTGAAAAAAAGTTTGTCTGTGCATTTGGAAACGTTCGTAACTCGAGAGCCATTCGCCCGATTTCAATGAATCGTTCACAAGAGACCCGCGACATTCGGGATCTGTGAAAAGTGTAGTTCGTTACGAAATAGAAAAAAAAAACATCAAATTCCGACTCAATCATTAAATTTGAGGTATTTCTACTAAAATTCAAATAAACAGCAAACTTTCATGCAGAATCCCATTTTTCGCTATTTTATAGTTCACACGAGATTTTTTCGAGACAGATTCGCGGATGAAAGAATACTCGACAGTGATGAATAATGAATTCGATTTAAAAATATGAAAGCGATGCGTTTATGAGGTTCGCCTACGGTTGAAAAATAATATATTAAATGCATAAATTTGTACGTCATTTTTATTGCACGTGGATGCATAAAATATACGAAAAATTACACAAACATAAGGAAATAGATATTCAGGACAGTGCTTTATGAATAATAATCACTACGTAGCTGTGAACAATAAGAAAAAAATACACAAAAACAGCGATTGGGGTGCATGGGTGGAAATGATTAATTCGGGATTGACATGAATGAATAAAACTTTATAATCGATCGAACCAAAAAGCATATTATTGTTAATGAATTTCAATACAAACAACAACAACAATAAAAAAGAAAAATGCGTGCGGAATTATTGATGGCTCGTGCTGTTGGAATCTCTCGACGTTGATTTTAGAGCGCCTTGGTCCATTGTGCGGACGTACAAAGGAAATCGTCAATGAATTATTCGACAGGGTCTGGCATAATAGTTTCCAAGTCGTCCGGGCACTCCATTTTCTCCTGATAATGGCGAAACATGTAAAAACGTGGAAAAAAAAATCAAACGCTAATAACAAAAAATAGAAAAACAATGTTAAAAAAATAAATAAAACCTTCAGCACTCAAGAAAAAAGGGAGTCTGTGTGGGAGGGAAGAACATGCAAGCTTTTATTAGACACAACATTTTCTACGCGTGCTGTCCAGTCTGAATATTAATATCGCCAAGTTTATGTTTCGATGTGAGAAGAATCGTCGAGGTCCGTTATTGATCTGCTGATATTGTAAATCTCTCTAATTTGCAATTCAATATAAGGATGAAAATGATTTCTCTCGCAGAAACTTCGAGGAACACATATTCGTTATTATTTTGGTTGAAATATGGAAATACGAGAAACGAGGTATTCGCGTGCCCAGAAACGAGCTATGTTTTTCGTACGAGAAGCAATAGTCATGGGCGGAGAGGACGAGCAGTTTGGGAATAACCATCTCCCTTTGTATATCTCCCTGAACCTCCTTAGCCGTTGTTTCATCTGCCTCGATGCAGAATTCGTGGTCGATACATTTTTGCGTTGATCTCGAACGAGTGAGGAAGAAAAAGATTGAGGCAAAAAATGTGCAATGAGGTATAAAGGTAATTCATTCACCAGGTAAGTCGGCCACGCGACTTGTACGACCAACGAGTCGTATGGCATAAAAGGTAGAATAAAAGAAAGAGGGTTGTGCGGTTGCACGTAGAAACTGGTGGACTGCTCCTCCAGTCATGCAGGTGCACTTGCGTCGAGCCAATGTCGACTACACTCTGAGTCGTTGAAGACAACATTGGAAGGGTAAGATAAAAGAAGGGTGGTTGAATGAAAGAAAAGAGCTCGTGAAAGCCCTTCAATTCTTTGTGAGAGTCGAATGTCTATCAGTGATAAAGCCCCGTCATTTTTCCCCTCGGTTCTCGTTTTTTTTTTTAAAACTCATTGAGACGACGAGCCTTGTCATTTTCTCTCTCTCCCTGTCGTGCACGTCCAACACTCACGCGTGGCTGTACGCAAGCATAAAGCTTATTGTCCGCGGTCTATGAATTATTTCGAAAAGTCTCTGAAGCCGCGATGCATTCTCGTATTGATGAAACAGTGACATAGAGCCAGAAACAGCCACGAAATTCTGCTCTCCAGAATTATTCATTCATCGCGAAAAAAGTAAATAGATCTTCTCATGACACCAAAGTTCGCAACGTTGGGCTTCAACGAAAAATACATGTTTCTATTCAATTTTTGTTCAATTTCAAAAACCATCGTTCTAGTCATGGAAAGAATTAGCTTGATATGATAGTTCCAGAAGACATCGAAAATCATATTATTGTTGTATCAGTATCATGCAGCCACCGGAATCGACCATATCAACAGGATTAGTCGACACAAACGTTGGATCCTATTCCACTGTTTCTGCTGTAAATTGACTTTGCTCAGTCACCGAGAAACTTATA
>JAPYYS010001246.1:0-28716 GCA_030522525.1 Campopleginae sp. 14b
CCCACAGGGTTCTATTATAAGAACAATATGAATTTATTAACGAAGAATATTAAATTACAAAAATAGCGAATGAACTTTTCGACGCCACACGTGTGGACGTTTTTTTTGTGTAGAAGAGAGTGTAGGATTAATAATTATAATAATGAAAAGGCGCGCAGTCTTTTAGTCGCGGAATCTCCCGTGGCGGCCATTACGGCGCTGATCGCCAGGGACGGAGGTAGCAGGGGTGCCACAACAGTGCTGCCTCTACAGTTTATGCACGGTCCCTATAGTGTGTCCACTCCTTCTCTCTAGTCTCCCTGCCTTCAGCATTGGAGATCACCCTATTTATCTCGGGAGGCAGTAGCACAGTGGTAACGTGCCCGGCTCACACCCCGGGGGCCCGGGTTCGATTCCCGACGACACCAATGGAATTTGTCTAAGTGTTTTCTAAAAAAACTGTACTCCCTGTGGTTCGGAATCCACGTTAAAATGTAGGTCCACCGAGTAAAGCATACAGAAAAATGTAAAAGAACTTGGCCGTATGATTGTCCCGCCAGAGGGCAGCCCATATGACATACCTACTTACCTACCTATTTATCTCTGCTACTGACTAGTTCACTAGGTTTTCAGTTTTTCCACCGGACGGTGTAGCACTGCTGCAACGCACTCGCAGTAGCTGGTGTCGATTTTCAAGCGAAGTGCCCACTCTGAGTAAACATGGCGCTCGACCTCACTGTCAAGGTGCATCCAGTTGTTTTATTTCAAATAGTCGATGCATATGAGCGTCGGAATTCGGATTCCCTGCGAGTCATCGGAACTCTGCTAGGTAAGTTCATCGCAAAACATTAAATTCTTACTCCCAACAATTTAATAACAATTCCTCCGTCATGCGCTACCTGTCGATCGCATGCTGCACGGGACTGCTGGAGCCGAAATTCCCGTAGATTTAAACCATTCCGTAATTTGACACTTCAACCGATTATCTCTGTCATCCCTGAACAATCAACTAGTCCAATTACTTGACGCGGATTAAACACATTTTTCGTTACACCGACGTGATTTGCAATCCTAACCTCAAAATCTCCATTCTGACCTAAGAAACTTTCGAATAATTACGTTTTCTCCATTTCTCTTCGTGCAAGAACAATTTCAAATCCTAAATAATGATTAAACTCACGAATGCACTTGTATTTTACCTTAAAATCTTTTCAATGCTCCAATATTTCGTTAATCACGAAACAAATTACTTTTCTTCACGAAAATCGATCATAATTTTTTGTTATAACAAAAAACCGAAAATCCGTTCAGAACAGCTGTCCCAGTTAATGTCCTTGAAAACGTCAACAACAAAATATGATCGAAATATCATTTAAAAACAGGAAGTGCGGAAAAGGGTATCGTCGAAGTGACAAATTGCTTCTGCGTGCCGCACAAAGAATCCGATGACCAAGTCGAAGCGGAACTCAATTATGCCATGGATCTCTACGATCTCAATCACAGAGTTAACGCTCAGGAAAATATCGTCGGATGGTGGGCGACGGGCAAAGAAGTTACTAATCATTCCTCCGTTATTCACGAGTATTATGCCAGAGAGTGCAACAACCCAGTCCATTTGACTGTCGACACGACTCTCATGAACACCACAAGAATGGGCATAAAAGCTTACGTTTGCGTACAACTCGGAGTCCCCAACGGCAAACAGGGATGCATGTTCACCCCTGCCAAAGTCGAGGTAAGTGCCAAACTAACGATTTTCCCTGACAACGAATATTCATAATAAGAAGACCAAACTAATGTCACAGGAGGAGAGAAAAACGTTGAAGAGCACCAAAAAAAACGTTGTCCATTAATTTTTGATCCAATTTCAAAAACCATGATAATTCTCATATCGATTTTGCATTTGGTTCCCAAAAAACTTCAACATGGTATTTTGTTTGACCCTCAAATGCAAACGATCGGTCTTTTGTAGCCATATCGGAAAAATCCGGCACGTTTCCACATTTCCGCGAAATTGTTATTAAAAATTTCAATTTCGGGGGCAAAAAAATGATTTTCACTTAGTTAAAGGTTCAATAACGGCCCATGAACGTTTTCCGATTTTTTCGAGAGTTCAAAAAACGTAGAACAAGCGAAAAAAACGAACGAACCGTCGTTATTTCTACCGATTGCTCAAAACATCGTAAGCTGACGAGGGTTTAACAATTTATCGATACTTTCCGATCTGAATATCACGTTAACGAATTTGTTCTCAACAGATAACTTGCTACGAGCCAGAAATCGTTGGATTGCAATTGTGTGCAAAAACGCAAATACCCAACAACCTGACGACGGTAGCAAAGCCGAGTGGCGGAGTTGAGCCGATGATGGATCTCGCGCAAATAGCCGAAGCGAGTACAAAGTTATTGGCGATGTTAGATCAAGTGCTGAACTACGTGGACGACGTTCTTTCGAACAAACAGCCTCCGGACAATCAAGTTGGCCGAGCTCTTCTGGATATGGTGCATTCGGTACCGAAAATGAATACGGATCAGTTCGACGAAATGTTCAACAGCAACGTTAAGGATTTATTGATGGTCGTAGCGCTCTCGCAATTGATAAAAACGCAGCTGCAGCTGAACGAGAAACTAACGCTTTTGACGACCCTCTGAGACTCGAAGGACCGTCACAATCGTCACATCGAGAAAGAAGCGACAGTGAGGGCTTACAACTCGCGATAAAACTCAAATAAATGTAATATCGATGTATGGAATAATTTCGATGAATTTTCGAAGGAATAACACGACCATTTTTCCGATAAATAATTTATTCTCATTCCCAAATCTTATGAAACCTGCAACGCTCCCTGGGCGAAGCAAGAGAAATTTTTTTTTTCTTTCCACGTTTATTCGTTGTCGATTAAACACGCCCAATCGGGCACTCGGTTGCTCTGCAAATACGTCTCTTTGGTCAAACATCTCGAAGGCAAATCCGCGATTCCAAATATCGCCCCACCCAACCATGCCGTGTAATTCGCTTTACTCGGCGCCGTGTGGAACTTCAACTTTTTTATCTTTAACTTATCAGCGTACAAGTCACTCGCCAACAGGCTCATCAATTCCGACTTCAAACGACTCGCAAAACCTTTCGCCATCGTTGTACCGCCTACCAGAATTATATTCTCAGCCAATGGTCTCCTCGTGTCGATTGGACACTGAAAACAATAATCAACATTGCATTTCCGGTTAATTACTCAATTAATCAATTTTAAGAGTCGATTTACTGAGTTTTTTCAAGGACAACGAAATACTGTTCCATTACTTTGACTATTGCATCGAGGATCATCGTCGGTATACTGAGGTTATCGTTGTCTCGTTCCCACAACACTTCAAACGCCTTTTCTCTCACTTCCCCAGGAATAGTGAAGGTTTGTATTCCTGGATACTTGACGTACGGTGGCGGAGGCGGAGCCTCATCAGTTTCCAATTTTTTCGAG
This sequence comes from Campopleginae sp. 14b, assembly GCA_030522525.1. NCBI lineage: Eukaryota > Metazoa > Arthropoda > Insecta > Hymenoptera > Ichneumonidae > Campopleginae sp. 14b. Next base: position 3,455 of record JAPYYS010001246.1, read on the forward strand.
CGTTCCATCGTCGTTACGAAACACGTTCTTACTTTTATATCTTCTATTAGATTTTCATCGAGTTTTACATGCGGTAACGATTTTTCCAATTCCTTCTTAATGCATCTGGAATTTCGTTCAAAAAGTTAAAAAGTTTCGCTATGCTACCATTCTGTTTATACGAAAAATCATTCCAAACTGTTGGCAGTTCTTATTTCATCCAATTTTAATCGGAAATTCGGTTTTTTGCAACGCCTAAAGAAAAATTATGACTAAGCCCTCGAGAAAGTCCTAAAAAACCGAAATTCTGGACCAGAAATCAGGATTTTCGAGAGAAAGTTGTCGTTCAGGTGGGAAAAAGTCCTCTAAGGTCTGCAGCTGATTGGATAATTCATTGTTGATGGAAAAATAGCAAAAATCGCATTCAGAGGTATAAGAAATGGCCACACTCACTTGTGCACGGCTTGAGCACCGAGAGGTAAAGATTGCCAGGCCTTGAGGACAGGGACGCCTTCAAAAATCGGTATCAAGGTCGCTTCTGCATAACCTACGTCCAACACAAGGGCGGTGTCCGTCCCCAGAGTACTTATGACGACCAAATGCGTAGGGAGAAGCATTAACGAGCCGATTTCAAAATGTCGGAACAATACTTTGGCCAGGGTTTCTCTAAATCGTGTGGGTAAGAGGAGAGATTCGAGAACTACAACTCTCAAGTCTTTGGGACTCATTATCGCGTGTCTGAAAATAATAAAAACTTGTTAAACACAAAAGTTAACACCTTTGTATTTTTCTTTCCAGTCTAATGGCAATTCTCGTGTTTTGATCATTCATCGTTCTGTTTTTTATTTAGAACAAATTGTTGAGCTTGTTTTTTCTTACTTGAAGAAAAGTTCGTGCAAGAATTCGACCAGCAATTGGTACAAATCTTCGGTGTCGTTGTACTCGAAAATCTGTCGTATTTCTTTCGTAACGGAGCATTTTACTTCCGTCCTGATAATACCACGTGGCGATGGTTTACCGCCATATCCGAATCTTTTTGGAATGAAAAAACAAATGACAATTAATACCACAAGGCTGGAACAATCGTTTTATTTTTTGGAATAATGCAAGGAGCTCGATGAGCTTATTACTTTGTGTACGCTGTGCCAATGTCCAAAACCATCACTTGCTTGTCCGCCACGTACCGGATGCCCTCGTAAGGCCTGTGCATTTTCGTAACACTATTTAAAGTACAAATATAATTGTTTATAGGTTCATTTCTTTTCACGCAAAATTACCTCATTGTTGAAACGACAAGTTGTTTTCACTGTCACCATTCGCGTCAGCCACGAGTGACAGCCCCGAGAGACAATGTGGAATGGGTGGGGATAATTTGCCTCATCCGATGCGAGTTCAAAAACAATTCGACAGATGTCGCCGCTCACCGATTCCACGATATCGACGCAGGGTTAAAAACGTTGCGAACGATGCTCGTCAAATGTCGAAAGACTCGAGATTCTACCCAGTTTTTTGAATAAAAATTTCGTGGTGAAAAATAAAACAGTTTTACAGTTTAGTTTGCGAACCAAAGAAGCATTAGTGTCAAGAAATGAAAGTGCCCGCCGGATGTGTCCACCAGAATCTCCGACGAATCGCGAAATCAAGTTTTTTAATCGTTCTTTACGGAGCTAATCCAGAAAACTGAAAAAAAATCTTTTCTCTTCCAACTTGGACAATTGTTTCGTCGCAAAATGCACCATTTTTCAAGGTTAAATGAAAGCGGATATTTTCTAATAGTAAAACAGAAAAAGTTCAACAGTAGAAGCGCAATTCGTCGGATAGTATAAGCACAATGCAGAGAAACCATCAAACGTAAGATTTAAACGTAATTTTTTTATTCAGGCTATGTACAACACATACGTACAATACGTGACCCTCGCTTAGAGCACATATAGTAATATATATACCCTTCTTCCGAATGCCTCAACATATATACACATAAATATATTTCAACATATTTTTATGCATATATATAGGTTGTTTCGTCGTAAGCTCGGGATTGTTTTCATTCTTATTTTGTATTCACACCCGAGCGAGATCCGCGTGTTCATCTGTTTGTCTGTGTTTTTTTTCCTTTCCAACATGTCTGTCGCTTGCCTTATGTTTTTCTTTACAGCATTTGTCGTTGCAAACACGGAGAAAACCTCGTCCGCCATAATTTTTCATAAACGCTTGTCGTTAGGATGCTTGTGATATGTTACAAATTGTTTTTTCTGTTTGTTTCGTTTTTTTTTCTTTGCAATTTTATAGGAACATTCCGCTTTCGACGTTCGAGCGATTCCTGGACGCGGTAAACTAACCCGAAAAAAACAAACATTCTTTACTCTAACGCAACCTTCACCTTGTCCGCTCCGCCATTTTTATTTACTTCTCGTTCGACTTTCATCCTCGTCTCTCCCCTTTCACTCTTTACATCACGCATCGATATATTGGATTACACAGTTATCGAAAAAATGACACCGATACAGACAGTAGCCGCGTGTATGAAACGGAGATTTCCTGAATTTCCGGCTGACGAGTCCGGGAGAATAAATTATTTACAAACGTGAAAAAAAAAAATAAACAAAAGGATCGTTTCAAGTTGAAATCGTCGTTCATGACGTCGCGACTTATTTTTATTAAAAAATCAATTAAAATTGTTCTCACGTCATTGGCACACGCATTCGTAATCGCGATCAGAATTCTGGTAGTTATAGTTCGTCACAATTCGGTGCGAAAAAAATATTAAATCGAAAATTAAGAAAAAGATAATTTTTTGGTTTCTGGAAGGTTATCAAATAAATTAACTTGCGGTATTCGTCGATAATTTTGAATACACAAACTTGCATTTTTCAATCTCTCTCCCATTCAAACGTATGTTTTTTTTTTCACTTTTCGTTCTTTTTTATTTTTTTTCTTCACCAATCGAAGCACGAAAGTCAATGTCTAATATTTATCGAGGGTACGGGCTTACACTTTTAAAAGGACATTGAAAAATCGCGTATGTTATTATTCATTTCTTTTTATATATATTCGCTGACTACAATGCACGTTTCACATTTCGCCTCTTATTTACATTTCACTTTTGTTCTCTTCCTTCCTCTCGTTCTCGTCGTCTTTGTATAATCGCTCGTCCACTGTTTCCTTTCGAATTTATTCAGGCCATTAAAAAAAAAAAACCTAAAATTCGTGTCCAATAAAAATCTCAGCAGGAAGAATATCGTCACTTGACAAACATTCTAGAACGAAATAATGGAGAAAAAAATTGCAACGATTTCTGGCCCACAACCGAGCATCCCGTCGAGGCAAAAAAAATGTTGAATGTCTAAAAGCGATTCTCACAGTCTTTCGTGCTTAAGGAGTATCGGGAAAAATAGAATCGAGCGAATTGGTTTCGTTGCTCTCGTATTTCGAAGGACTAAAAATCTATCGACTCAAAGGGTTGGGAAAATAAAAAGGGAGGGGCTTACAAGCAGAGGGAAAATGTTGCTGACCCTCTCGAGTTATTTCTCGATACTCGTTCAATCGAAGTATCCTGCGATCTTATTATATACATATGTATATTTATATAAATATGTATTTTGTTGTTGTTTTTTTTTCGCCAGAGCTTATACAATAATTTTTTATTTATAAATATTTATATACGTTGGTTTATGTATACTTTCTTTGACGCGTAAACGCGATAGTTTAATAATTAATAAATATTGCAGAATCGAAATAAATGAATGAAATAAAATAAACAAATCAACTTATTGCTAAATACAAAAGAAATTACTGAATTTCGAAGTTGATCGAATACACGGCAACGTCTTTTTTCGCTTTGTCTCGTGGAGTATTTTTTCTCTTATTCTCGTTATTTTTAGTTCGTTTGTCACTACGAGATTTGAAGATTCATTTCTCGGAGATCCTCGTCGTTTTCTTTCCTGTTTTTTTTTTTTCTTAATTTTTAATTCCCAGCATTATTTGTGTCTCCTAAGCCCGGTGTCGTCGATGCATTCTGGCGTTGCGAACTCGCTTCTTCCTTTTTCTACCTCATATTTTCTCGTTTTATTTTCTTTCTGATTCCTGTTACGAGTCACTTGTAAAGCATTGTCCAAATTCATCGAGAATACCGGACCAAGTCTAAAATTATGTCTGGTACTGAAGCATCGGCGCTGCGAGGTTAGAGTGATGCGCCGTGTTCATCCGCAACGCCGAAATACTTTTGTTGTACCATTCGTCCTCGGCTGACATTCCTGAATCGATAAATTCAATTAATAAACATTCCAAAATGTTACTCTCGAATATCAATTTTTCAATAAATTGTGGCAATTAACCCTTCGAATACACACTGGGTCATTTTGACCTCAACAATTTTCCGTCACCGAGTGTTTCGGCATTCAATTTTCGTAATAATGACCTTAATTATTATGTAATAATAATCATTCAAATAAAAATAAAATAAATATTGAAATGATTATTGAGTAATGATAATTGAAATAATTATTTAATAAATTGAAATCAAATTCATTAAAATTTATTCGAAAAACTTTAATGAAACTCAACATTTATTTGAAATAATTTTTTTGCCGTAAAAATGCGTATTTACCGAAATATAACGATTCGGGAAACGCCTTGGGTCAGATTGACCCAAAATGCACTTATAGGAGACGTGCACTCGAAGGGTTAAAAAGGAATGCGTTTGGAGGTAAAAAATCGAGAAGGAAGAAAGTTTATTGAGATGGAAAAATCGAATGTTCGTGTGTATTTATTGGAGATCTACGTAATCGGGGAATTCGTTGAAGTTGTTGACGCGTCGGAGGATTTTGGTACGAGGCAAGTCGATAAGCAATTCGCGGAATATTCTTGATTCGATTTAAAAGCGACATGCCATCTTGTGCCGGAAATGATCTAAGACGGTGCTTTCGGGTTGAAGGAAATGGAACGTCTCCGAGTGAGTGACTTCGCTCTCACGGACTCGCGTCATTTCCGGTTTGTTTTATCTTTTTCTTTCTTTTTCCGACGTTACGAGAAAGCGGTCGGTCACATGTTTATGGGAATAAATGTTTTGTTTTTCGGATAATGAGTAGATTGGATATGAACGCGAATAATTAAACGATTCAATCGGCTGATTATATTTTTTCATCCAATCAAATCACATTTTTACGATTCTCTAAAAAATATATTATTTCCGTTTCCTCACCCATTGTGTCTTGTCGCATTCCCGTTACCGCTGACATATTCGACGCCGAATGTGACATTGAGAACGGCTGCGGCATACTCGAGTACGACGAAGCTCCCATCTGTAAACAAACAACAATGGAAATCCGTTTTTACTGTCTCGCAAGGACTGGAAGGTCATTGGACCCGAAAATTGAGTGGATGACATTTTTTTTAGAAAATCTCTGAAAAAAATTCATTGTCAATCTCCGGATTGTACTTTTGGATCGAGAGGAGACATTTTTTTTCGTTTTGCTATAATAATTATATTTTCCATCAAATGTCTCAAGCAAAGTGCGAAGAAGGTCGGACGAAAACGTGTCTAGCTCACGGGTTGACGGTTAACTTCATAAAATATCGTCAAGACGCTAAAGGTCGCAGGAAATATAGGAAAGGTCAAAACTGAAAATAAAGATTATTCGGGGATTTATTTCGAGCGGAGGAAATTCATGAATTTCATTGACTCGGAACTGTTTCTAATGAACAATTAAAATATCGATGTGGATTGATAAAGTGGAAAAAGTTTGTGGATGGTAAATGAATTAACGAAGGACAAATTTGATGGCAATCAAGGTGTTATGACGCGATAATATTGGTTGTTGGTGAATTGAATTGTTGGATAAATTGTGAATGCCGCAATTCTAATGCAATAAATTAAGATTTTAGGAAACAGTGGACTAGAGAGGGAAAGAGATAAATATATATAAATATATGAGAAAGCGTTGGAGAGGTAATATGTGCTGTTCGCGAAAGGGCTGCCGAGAGTCCCTCGAAATAATTTTTGTCGGTGGTTCGCCACAGCGGCCAACGAATTATGGGCTCAATTAAAGCGGCAGGTATTTCGTAATCCGTCCCGGTCGGACTAATCACTTGAAATGCAATTTAGCTTCATTGGTCAACGAAATATCGTTCGATACTCTCTTCGCTCTTCGTACGCTCGACGTATGTGTAGAACGTGCCTCCGGACACCAATCAATTTAACATATCCTCCTTCTCTCCGAAGGAATCACCGAAAAACCATCCAATCTCCATAATCTCTGGTTTCGTGGAGCTCACAAAGCAGAGCTAACAGTATTGGAACTTCCTAATATTTTTCAATCTCTATAGTTATCTCCCACGCGTAATTCTAACCCTGGCTTCCCGCTCGGGCTCAATTTCGACCGACGAAGAAAATATGGCCAAAAAATTCGCAAATTTTTTTCATCAGCGAATAATCGTGTTGCTTTATCATTTCTTACCTGAGGATAACGATTGATGCCATTTATGCTGTTGTGCGGATGTGCATACGGTTGATAACCCCGACCCGCACCGGGATAAATGTTCCGCATCATGGCACCCTGGCAAGCTGGTATCGGCGTCAATGCTTTTTGCAACTGTTTCTCCTGTTTCCTGTATTTCGCTCTTCTGTTCTGGAACCAGACCTAAGACAGCGAAACACGAGCATAACAGTAAATTCCCTCGAAATTCAATCAAATTCACGATAAAATTATTTATTGCTGCATTTTTCCAAACTCCCCCGAACTACGACCAACATTATAAGGTCAAATTCGCGTTCGACCTGACATCCGATCCAAATATTGACACTTAATAAACAAAAATATCGAAAAAATTGGCTCTCTCACGAAAGAAAGTTCGCGCCGGCATAAAAAGCAATTTTCAATCGAAGAAATAAAAAAAAAAACGTCGAAACATAATTTTCGATGAGGGAACATCGCGGTAGAGGAGAAAAAGATTGCTTAGGTGGTGCAATAGGATACAAAAATAGAGATTGGTATATATGTATTGTGGATATCGAGCCGGGTGGATGTATGTAGTTAAGGGTAGCCGCCCCCGCGAGGCAATGACTTCACGAGCGGGCCGCTATTGGTCGTTGGAAAGACGGTGACGTCACCGGGATCTCGCTCATTGGTGGACACGTTTTATCGACATTTCCAGGGGACCCCGAGTTGACTCGTTCCGAGGGCGTTTCGCTAACTCACCCTCTTGCTCTCTTTCTCTCTTTCGGCCTGTAACATGGCGTTTTCTCCCCTCGTCTTTATGCTCTACAGCCACGAGGCTTCGCCCAATGACTTTCTAAGACCGAGCATTCTCTTTTCCTCCGAAAAGCTCGACACGAGAAATGCCCAATATGGAATTAAAATCTCTGCCTCAAAATCATGCTCCATTTTTTCCTTCCGCCCGTTCGAAAGAAAAACGACCATTCGTTTCGATCAAAATTGATTAAAAAAAAACAATATGCCCAACTAATGACTCGACCATGAGCTCCAACCTTAATGAGAAGTTGTCTAAAAAGCATATACACCGATGGCAAAGCTTTTGACCAAACGAAAAAGCTCCCTCAAGAAACCGTCTCACAAAAACCTTCCCTCCGATGCAACAACTCGGAAAGCTAAGAGTTCGTAATTCAATGAACATACACTACGTGAGATTCTGCACTCTCTCAACTTTCCTACCCGTATCGTATATAGTCCATTTATCTTTTTCGTCCGAGAGAATGGATGTGCTTTTTATGTTTTACGAAGAGCTACGACTCGAGGGCTCTCATTTTTTCAGGCATTGAAAACAAAATGTAAAGAAAAAGACTCGACATTTTTTCGATCTTTTTGTGAAGTTCCTCGCGTTTTTTCGTTACTAATTAATTATCGAAGACAAGGATAACAATGTGTTTTTGAAAAAACGTTCGACGTAATTTTTTGACCCAGGGCGAGATTCGAAGGGAAAGAATTAATTTGCTGGTCAATATTTGATGAAAAGTCTGATTTTTTGATTAATCGAATTAATCAGGAATTACTAGTCGTCGCTGAGGAATAAAGTAGCTCGAATTTCACGATCAGTAGCCAAAAACAAAGAGATGTAAAAAAAGGGTGAACGATGGAACGAAAACTTGGATAACTCGATATTGATGTTGGAGCAAGCCTCTGACTCCTTTACTATTTTTTCTCCTTCTTACCAGTCAACTCTCATAATGAGATTTCTTGTGCGGTGATTCGAGAATTATTCTCTCACCGACTTGACCACGTTGAAAGTATCGGTCATCCTTTTTTTCTTCATTTTCTTATCAATCTTACGATCCGCGCTCTCTCCCAATTCATAATCCTTTTCTCTCACCCTCGTCGGCTTCCTTTTTTTTAGCAATTAACTTCCTAACTCTTGGTAGAAATCTTACGAGACGAAGAATCTGAGAAAGATCCAGAGTCTAAGGAAATTTCATTACAACTCTACCTTCGAAATTACGCTGACTGCGAAATCTTAATTCATCAATCGAAGCCACAGCAATTTTATCGATATTTTCAATGTTTTTTCCAATGCCAATGAATTTCGAATTATTTCATATATTTTCCCAATCGCATCTGAGCGATTTCCATCGTTCCTCAAATCTTAATTAGTGTTGAAAAGAGTTTGTCGACTGTGCGTAGTAAAAATTTGATCCCTCGCGCCGAAGAGTCTCGTATCTTAGTATTTTTTTCCCTCAAAATAATGAGCACTATTTTATTATTGTTATTATTAGTACAAAAAAGTGATATCGAGTCTAGAGCGAATATTTCGTTGTTAAGGAACTCGTGTAGCTTTTCTATCTCGGGTGCGCTATCATTTTCTCGAAGGGGCAGAATTCCAGTTGTGGATGAGGGAGATATCCATCACAAGGGGAATTCGAGCGACGATGTTGTCAGAGGGTAGAGAAAAAACGTTGAGAAAAAAGGAAGACGAAGAAGAAGAAGCGTGGAAAGAAAAAGGGAGGCCTTCGGCGAGAACACGATGAGCCGAGCTCTCGTCGAGGACGAGACGTTTCAGATCTATCTAGGGTGGAGAAAATTCAATTTAAAATGGCGGCTCAGATATAATGGCAGCCAACGGTACATCGTCGCTCACCCTCGTCTCATCTCGACACCCCCGCCTACCCCCTTCCTCTTACTTTTCCCATCGCGTCTTTGCCTCGACCTTCTTCTTGTACTATTTTTTAAAAATATATTTCTTTCTCTACTTCTTCTAATATTTTTATTCTTTTTTTCGTCTTTTTGCTCCTTCTATTTCTTACTCCTCTTCTCTATTCTTTTCAGCAGTATTATTTTTCCTCCTCTTCCCCATACATTTTTCCTTCTATTTATACGATTTTTTTTTCTCCGCTCTGCTTCATTTTGTGATTATTTTATTTTTCCACTCTCTTCCAACTTCGTTTTTCGCCTCTCTGCATTCTGTTTTTTCACCTCCACATTTCCCACCCCATTTTCTTATTTTCCACTACGATTCTTTACTCTCTTTTTCCCAATTTTTTTTCCCCTTCCCATTTTCTTTTTGTACTTCTCCACATATTTTCTATCTTTTTTATCCTCCAACGCGTTATCCTTCGTCCATTTTTCGCTTCGATTTGGCTCGGGGGTTTTCTAGCTATTTATCAATTTTTGTTGACCTTTCGAACTTTTTCTTCCTTCTTTTTCGCATCATTCCGTTCCTTCACTTTTCATTCACTTACTCGCGATTCCGTGGAACGAAAAAACGAGTAATTTCGATTTTTTATTAAGAAAATGGAAAAAATGAGAAAAATTGAAAAAAAAAAAAATTGGAGTCGCGTTAACTTTTTTCTTTTGCGTATGAATAAATATCGAAAAATTGTATACGAATCGCCAGAGGTCAGGCTCAAAAAACAAAACAACTTTTCGACTAAAATGTTTCTGGTAATATAAATTCCTATATTTATATTTATATCCTTATAAAGATCCTTTGGGCATTGCTTATGAGGGAGCTCGTAAAAGCAAACCGCGTTTTACTTGGCAACGCAGTTTAACAGGGTTAAGTCGTGGTGGTTCTCGGGCTTTTAACGCAAACAACACCCGTGAATTATATATCAAAAGAGGAAAGCGCAACGACGACTGTTTTAATATGTACCGCTCACAGAATTCGTGAACACAGCTCTGGTCTACCTGCGTACGAGCTTTTCCCTGCGCAGAGCTTCATTAAACCGGAGAAAAATCAAAAATGATAAAAGTAAGACAAACTAAAAGTACGGCAAACTCCTGAACCCACTGAGCTCCTCACCGTCCTTTCCATTTATCCTTTTTTTTTTTTCATTAATCATGTACAAGTTGAACGCTCCAGTTAGAATTTTTATATAAAAAATTCAGCGTCCGAAATTAACGAATAAAAACGGTCGATATTGTTTTCCTTGCGGACCCGAAAACCTCGGTTTGCGACGTAATGCCACGAAAAAAAAAAAAAAAAAGATTCGTCATTTTTTTCGAATTTTTTGTTTTTCTTGTTTTTTTTTTTTTTTTTCATTTCGTGGCATTGCGTCGATGCAAACTTCAGGCTTATGGTTAGCGAGGGTTGATAATAATGATGAGAAAAATAATAATAAATCGCGATTGACCCGAAACATTTCCAAGTTCCGAGGCTTTTTTTATTCCCCACAATTCCTTGAAGCACGAAGGGAAGAAAAAAATGGTTAAAATACTCTTGTAGGAAATGCAGCCTTTAGGGAGAGGAGTGGAAGAGCGAAGAGATGTGACAGGACGCGTGGAAGGATCTCGGGGCTAGTAGAGTGTATCTTGAATCGACATTTGCGCTCGTAATTCAATTTTCCGCGAGCCCTATATCGAGTCCTTCATTCAATTACCTACGACGAATGAGTCACCCCGAAAAAGAAGAAACTACGAAAATAGAGTGTACTGTACCATAAGAAGAGAAGAATAGAAACGCCAGAATGATTAGGTTGCACCGAAAATGGATCAATGGTGACGAAAAAAATCGAAAAATACATGGGTAAGAACTTCACGGGTAAGAATTTCGCGAAGTAAAAACGCACGAATCGCTTCACAATGAAAATTATGAGGAAACATGGTAACATAATGAATAAATTAAAGTTTCCTAGATTTAAACCTCTGGAGTGCATATTGGGTCAATCTGACCCGAGGCGTTTGCCTAATCCCTTTATTCCGGTAAAAAAAAATATATATATATATATGTATATATATTTTTTTAATAGTAAAAAGTATTTATATTTAAAATTTATTTATCGACGAAAACGAAAATCGAATGCCAAAATGTTCGTCGCCATTAGAAGCCGAACGATCGGTACAGGAAATTTTTTTCTTGGGGTCAAAATGACCCCGTATGCACTTGAAAGGTTGAAAACCCATCAGCGATATTTCTCTTCCGATTCTGGGTCATACCAACGAAATTTTTTAAACTTGAATTTCAAACAAAATTTTGTCTCCAAAAGAGAGGCAACGTTTCTAGCAAAAAAGTGAAATAGCGCGTACATCGAGGTTTCATGCACACGCTTTGAATACCGTTGCTGGGCTGGAAAGAGTGAAAAAGAGTATGCCCGTAAATGGAAAAGCGTGCTCTACGAAAATCGTCAAAGCCAGCATTCGTTTTCATCTTTTTTTCGTGTGTATGGTCCTCGATGCTGCGTTAATCGAGTCACCAGTTCGAAATAGCATTCCTAAATTGAAATCGTAGTCCGCTCAGCCAAATTTTTGGCTATACATGCGGGGAGATGCATCCATGTATGCACAGAGCATAGCTATACAGGAAATCGATCACTCTTCACTTTCAAAAATGTGCCTCAATGTTCGAAAAATATTTCCCCTCGAAAAACCGGCCTCGCAAAAACGAACTCGTACTCGTCAATGAAATTCAACTTGATGAGAATTTTGAAATTTACTCAAAAACATAGAAATTTCGAGGATTCGAAATAAAATGTTGCATTGTTTTGCGTGCGATTATTTATTCATTTTTTAAATGAGATTAATTATGTTTGAAAATTAAGTGGAAAAAAATAATTGACGCATTGTTGGGATTATTATTCGGTCTCGTGTGTCTCTCTGCTTTTCCTACACACATTATTCTTTACTGAAATTATAACGAGACGGGAAACTCGATGCTTCGACATCCCATCCACCATTCACACTCACACACATATATATATATATATATATATATATGTATAGAAATTTAGGAAGAGAGAAATTTTCGCGACTCACCTGGATTCTGGCCTCGTTCAATTTGGTGCTCCTCGCTAATTCCTCTCTGCAGTATATGTCCGGGTAATGGGATTTTGCGAACGCCGATTCCAATTCCGCCAGCTGCTCCTGCGAAACAATTGGAAGCCACGTTGAAGGTGTGCTACGGGCTCTCTCTTTTCTCTCTCTCCCTCCCTCTCTCTCTCTCTCTCTCTCTCTCTCTCTCTCTTTCCCTCACCCTCTTTCCCTTCAAGTAACTGTGGGACTCTGCATTGTCGTCATTTTCAGAAAGATATTGCCGATGAATAAATAATCACAGAGCTCCCAATATAATTATGATATCTCGTAATTTTTCCAACGAACGTAACTCAGCAATTTGAGAATTTAAACTTTTCGATGAAAGTGACATTTGCAGATGTTTTTCACAGTTTCCTTGGAAAAATGATGAGCTTACAAAAAGCCGCAAGGGCCCGACACAGCAAGGAACAAATATTTGTGCAAATAGCCAACCTGCGTAAAGGTAGTCCTGTGTCGTCGTCGTGCTGGCGTAGGACAGCTCGCTGTGGTTGGTGTGTGGCCAATGTGGGGACTCGCCGTACAGGGTTCCGGTTTCAATTTCTTGAAGGCACCTTCTGCCCCTGTATCAAAAAAAGAGGAACAATTGGTTGGGGTGTTTCAGCTTATTTATGAATATTCTTTGCTCGTCGATGCTCAAGTCTTTCTGAAGTGAAAAGTCGAGCTCTCTCTATTTCTAAGAGACCTGGAAAGGCCCGAGTTCCAGAAAATCGAAAAAAACGTTGGGAAATTTTTTTTTTTCTTTTTCTCGTAATCATTGTAACTTTTTCTTTATCTAGAAAAGAATCATTAGCCAAATGTGCATGGCTTGCAATCGAGGTCGTTGCGCCCAGCCGGTACGGCTTACGAAGGACCTGCGACCAGCGCAAAGACAAGAGGGCAATAGTCTCTTCGTGCAGGATGAGAAGACCAGCAGCGAGAGAGAGAGAGAGAGAGAGAGAGAGTGAGAGTGAGATGGACCAAGTTCCAAGTCCCTCGCACTATGCTAACTCGGTTAGAGCGTTAATGACCTAATCATGTTACATGCTGATTCAATGTTAGAGGATGAATGCTGTCCACTTTACGCGCCTTGTCCCGTTTACCCCATTCATCTGTCTCGACTCGTGAGCAACTCGGTCAAGTTCATCCAGCAATGTCTCGCTCATCTTGGATCTCATGCAGATAAGGTGACATAATAAAAGCCATGCTTGCTGGGCTCTTCGCACGATTTTTCAAATTTTTCATTCCGGAGCTTTTCCATGCGAAAACATTTACGTCTGTTCCCAATTTTCTTAACCACGTAATTTGACCTCATCGTGTCGTTTGGTCATGATCGTTTAATCAGGGTCATTGAGATCCTGTTATTTGAGGACTTTTCCTATCGCACGAGAGTGTTGTTTGGCCCTCGGAAACTATTTGCATGAATTTTCGTGAAAACTGTTTCTCGAAACAAAAAAGCGCTTCAGATTTCGTTCGAGAATCGTCTCAAGTACCAAACACGAGTGTTTTTTTGTGTTTGAGGGTTTCGAAAATTTGAATTGCTAAAGGGATGAGAAAGAGAATTCTCGATCGAGTCCCAACGGGACGTAAACTTTTTCCGTTTCTATTCGTCACGCCACGGGCGAATATCCAATGGACCATCTGTCAATCCGCCCCCGTCAATCGCTCCACCACCGACGGGTGACATAATTAGCTCCTGATTTTAACGACTCGCCGTGCGGCTGTCGACCAACGCGATGATGGGCAACTATAACTTTCTATTTCCTTGTCCAGCTGCCCTTTTGCGAACCCAGCTGAAAAGGATTACAATTATCTCGCTGAGGGAAAATGTGAGACTGACCTTCGGAGTCCGATCTATTCGTGAGTGGCGATTACCGAACTAATTAGCAGAGAAATGCAATTTTATTTTCATTTTCTTACGGAGAAGACTCGAGTTTTTTGGGGCAAAAGCTCAGAAGGATTCCGATCGCGTTAATTAATTAAAGTATCATTTTAATAATGAGCGATGGATTTGCTCGGCGAAGAAAAAACCGAGCACGGAATTAACCCGGAAAATTTACTTCGATTCGTTCCGCTCCATTCACCCAATTTCCGATGCATCAAAAAATAAAATCGTATCCGATTTTTCTTCATTTCCGGATTTTGTCATTCCTCGAGGATGAGAAAATAGAAGATCCACGTCACCGGTGAAGTTTAATGAGAAAAAAATTGTTTCATCGAACTGGCGATGGGCAAAGTTTGTTGGGGACGAAAAAATCGAAAAAATATAAATTTTAATCGAATTTATTGACACTAAATGAATTTTTAATCCATATTTCGAAAGCCTCGTCAAATCAAAGAATCCTTCGACGAGTTAAAAATGAAATGACGAATTTGTAGTCAAAAGAGGTTTTACAGTGTTGGGCAATATATGCATCGATGGAAAATGTATGCGCGTATGTGTCCGGAGGTTGGAGATCTGTAAGCCAATTGGCAAGTCCGACCTCGGGGGCATTTTCACTCGCGATGAACCGGGTAAGCTATGCAAATTTCGTTCCAACCGGAGCGGGAATAATACATGAGGAAAACCACCAAGAAGAACTGCGTAGCACTGTACATTATGGATCCACCACATGCATCTATATACCCACGTATGCACGAAGTTTCAACATTTTATAAAAATTCCCCAGCGACCATTTTTTACTGCAAATTGGTTCGTGATAGAGGATTAAAACGAAGCGATTAAAAACATTTCAACAATAGGTCCAAAAAAATTGAGAATTAAAAATTTAAAAAAATAAAAACTACGAGAGAAAACAAAAACGTCGATGCAGAAAACACGATCGAACAACAAAATTCAGAAAAAAAAAAAGAAAGACGGAGCCAGGGGAACGAGCAAAAAGTCTGGAACGTCGGAAGCTGCAAAGAGCCGGGTGTTCGAACACAGCGTCAAGTTCTCAATCGAAACTTCGCACACGCTGTCACATTAGTGTTCACCCTCCCCTTTGCTATATGCACTAAGCTACCCCTCTCACTACGAAGGACTTTGCCAGTCTCTCGAGCCCCATCAGAACATAATAATAGTTCATGAACAGGTACAACCATATGGTTTGCCCCTTGGTCCCCTACTCGAATTGACACATGTACCCCAACCACGTCCTTTATTGCTACACATATTTAACACACTTGAGACTCAACAGCCGGAAAATTCCAACATCTCGATCATTGTGCATCCAAAATTGATCATTTTTCTTACACTTGCTTCATTTCCGCTCCTCTGAACCTAATTTTTCTAAATTAACTCTCGAAACATAAAAAAAAAACTAAACTCTTAGATTTTCAATATTTCGTGAATTATTAACATTTTACGATGCAATTTAAAATATATTTAAATACTACAAACTTATCCTTTTCCTCATGTTTCTCGAGAAACTTTCTCTGCACGATCACGTCAATAAAATTCTCATAAAAAATCGCGATATTAAATAAATCCACAATCCATTTAAACTACAAAACTTCTCAGACTTCCCAAATTTATTTTCGCCCCTCCGCACCCATTAAACTCCTGAAACATTGAGTATTTACTAAACTCGCAGAATTTCGACGTTTTATTTTCAATTATTGAAATTTTACGATGTAATTAAAAATACATTTTGTTGAAAAAAACTTATCCTTATTCTTTAAAAAAAAAAACTTCCCCGCACAATCAGGTCAATAAAGCGCACGTGAAAAATATCAAAATTAAATAAATCATCAATTTGTTGAAACTACGAATGATTTTTTGTCAATTGCCTTGCTTAATCAAGTAGTTAAGCTCAAATGAGATCGATTAATTATTATTGATTGGAAGCCGGAGGGGGTTTGATGCAATTTTTCGATCTTTGAAAGTGAAAAATTGTTAAAAAAAAGTGCAGTCGATGGAAAAATGGGATTAGAAAGGGAAATTTTATCGACGTGAGAGTAGCGAGGAGAATAAGCTCCATAGTGGGCAAGACTAACCGTATAAATGCTCACCGACGCTACTGGCATTTCCGACGCTATTGCGTCCAGGTGTGGTAGCAGTTGTGGGTGGACTGGATTCGAGTCCTTGATGAACGCCATAGAGGCCAAAGTCTTGTTCATTAGAGCTGGCGCTGCTGCACTTTCTTTTTTCTTGATTATGGTTAATGTGGAAGGTATCGTTTTCGACAAGGCCAACACCGAGTAGACCAAGATTAGGCCTGAGTTCGTCCATAAGTTTATTTTGTCCGCAATTTGCGGCGGCGGCAGAAAAGTTTAATTGTCTGCTGAATATGGCGGGAAATATATTGAATTGTTGATGATCGAGGCTTAAGGCGGTAGTGGAAAGTCCACCGCCACCACCGACGGTACTACCGACGGAACCCACACCGCCACCGGGTCCGCTACCACCGGACAAATCGTTAGCCAGGATGATGCCGGTGTGACCTTGTTGAGGTCAGCGTAATTAAAATTCCTGTGTGGACGTCTTATGAAGACATGCTTGTTGTGTGATGCGAGAGGTTACTGCAGCAGGTTAGATCGATCGAGAGGGACAGAGTCGTCGAGGACTCTGGGACAAGATCGTTGCCTTGTACGGGCTCGAAATCTGGAGAACGAAATTATCGTCGATGGATGGGAAACCGAGACATGGGAAGGGAATAAAAACACTGTGGAGAGTCCGGTCGATGGATGGACTTCCGGTTAGGTCCTTTGGCGACTACACAATGTTTTTTACGAGCGGTCTCCTCGGTTAACCGGCGTGGAGTTAAACACTTGAACAACGTGAACAATCCTCCGAGGAACCGTAATGTGGAACCACTTGATAAAAAGTCACTTTCACTTGTCCGTTGCGGAGACTGGTCAAAGTTCGCGTGCACTTTATTATCGACGAGGTAGCGGCTGTTTATGAGAAGGGAAGTTGGCAGGTCCGAACGGGAAGGACGCGAGATGGAGAAGGAAGGATTTCCGGAGGTGGAGGAAAAGCGAGAACGGGAGGATAAGAGGAACGTTTTTGAAGGTCGTGAGAGTCCGCGTGGTCGACGGAGGAAAACCGGGATGAAGGAATTCGGAGCAGGCTCGATGGTTGTTCTCACGAAGGACACGGACGTTGCTTCCAAGACGTTAAGGTATATCCGCGTGTTGAACGCGCACCGTTGGCCCCGATTCCGGATTCAAATCTTATTATTCCGTCTGATTCAATTAGGAATTAAATCTGCGGGGGGTTGAGGATGAGGAAGAACGAGGGTGGGGAGAGAAGGAAGCGGAGGAGGAGGCAAAAGTGGTAGAGAAGCGACGGATGTGGTTAGTAGTATTTCGAGGTCGGAGCGAGTTTTCAGCTGGAGGCGTTGGAGAGACGTTGATTATCGAAGAGTACGAGAATGTTTTGGTGTTAAGGACGAATCAGGGGTCACCAGGATGGTAAGAATCCGCGCGAAGAACGAGATTATTAATTAGGATCGACGGGAAGAGGGGGCGGGAGTGGGGGGACGCTTATTTTTATGTTTTAATGAAGAGAAAAGCGATACGATCGAAGCGGGAGAAATATCATGGTCCGCGAGACTGGATAGTGCTTGATTGAAAACCGCGCGATCGGTTCGTGTTGGAGAACGTTAGGTCGGTAAAGAATGATGATGATGACGACGAGGACGACGAGGACGACGACGACGACGACGACGACGACGACGACGACGTTGATGGGGGCACCGTTCACCGTGAGTTCTTGTGGGATTCTGTCCGCGAAATGCAGTTATCCCGGTGACTTTGGGGGAGCCTCGAACGGGGATGTTGTACACATAGTGCTAGGGGTGGACATTTCTCTTATCCTTCACTCCCCGCCTCTCTCTTTCTAATATCTACACATTTATCTCGCTCTCTCTCTCACTCTCGCTGTCCCTCTCGCTCCCACCCTCGCTCCCAGTCGCTCGGTTGATGAAGAGGCTGCGATGTGGCGGCAGTGGAGCCCTGGCGCTCCAACCCCCATTGGCCCCATTCACCAAGCGTTGCCAAGACGACGACCAATCCGGGAGATTCGCGAAAGGGTGATTTCCCCCGGCCATCAACATGGCGGCTGTCCAATGAAAATTTCTCTGGAAAATAGACCTCCGCGAGCGATTTTCTTTTTCAACGAACCAACCACCCTCCTCTTTACACCCCTATCCTTCTTCCCTGCTCGCCCCACAGCATCGGACGGCAATGGGCATCAACCAAGAGCTTTACCAGCCAGCGTACTCACCATTACCCCAACACCAATTCACTCCACCAGTCAAACACATCCTCTATCTTTCTTCGTTCTCTTCGTCGATGAGACCACTACTCAAACAATGTTACTATCACAATCAACAGCTAAACTAGACAACTCTCTCTTTCTCTCTTTCTCAACCCTCTTGTCGTTACCACCCCCTGTTTCGACCCTCCACCTACACCAGACCAACTCACATTGACGTTTTTTTCCACTCTCCTTCCTTCTCGCCCTCTCTCTTTTCTCCACGAAAACTTTCGCAAGGAGTCGAGAGGGAGGCTCAAACGGAGGCGGGATTCTCAGCTTCTATCCCCCCTCCCTCTCTCTCGTGCTCTCTCGCCCTTTCTTTCCATCATCTCGCGGCAGATAGCTTTTTTAATTCTTTTTCCTTTTTCGGGATTCGATTGTAACGTACACCCGCATCCTCGGTTCTTTCCATATCATACCCATATACGTATATTTACGCTTTTAAGGCACTTTGTCCGGAATAATCTTAGTTCCAATCGTCATGGACCTTTAATTCTTGATCGAAAATAAATATCCAACTCGCTCAATGTTTCCCGATTTTTTTTAACCTCATTTTTTCCATTTTCAAAATCGTATCCTCTCGCAAATAATTAAAATTGCTTATTTCGCCGCCCAGGCATTATCGACCATTTTGTTTGCGATTGAATTTTCTCCAATCAGTCGTACAAACATTAATATTCCAGACTGGATTCACAACCTATAAACCTACTCTCAAGTCATAAAAAACCCGTTGAAACTGTTGAATGTGTAAATATATAAACGTGTACGTATATGGAGATATTTTTGGGAGAATTATGGAAATATAAACGAAAAGGGGAAAATATATTCGAGATTCGCAAGAATTCAATTCGCCTCTCTTGTATGAGAGTTTCCAGTTTCGCTTACTCAATAAAGGACCAACCGAAAAACGGTTTGTCAATTATTTACGGTTTTATAGCTTTTTTCATGTTTTATCGCTATTATTTACGCCTATTGAAATTTTCATTGACTGGCATATGAAAAAATAAACGATATTGCTGCAAAAATACGAGCAGTAACGAAATAATTTCATGAGAATCAAATTCACAATTAAATATCAATTTTTTCCTTATAACAATAAATCGAGGCAGTTTTTTTATCAAACATTTTTTTCGTTACATTGATGACGAACTTCTAATCCAATAATAAAACAAGCGCTTTTCATTTGCGACATAAAAAGGTGGATTGTTATAAATAAAAAGAAATAAATCGTGACTCGTGGCTCTATTGTCAAGGGAAAACGAGCTCGAGTTTCAAACGCGTGTCCAATAAAAACCCGGAGTCAAAAGTCCACGATGATTCTTTGAAATCCCCATGAAAACAGAACGCCCACCAACGCGTGCCACTTTATCTACAGGCTGTAATTTGCCAGACAATCAACTAAACGTGTTAAAAGCGGGCCAATTCAAAACCGAAATTTCACCATTGAGGTCTCGCACTTTGCCATTGTCCATCGCACGCCCAACCGAACGCTTTCTCATGTCCTTCAAACGTTCCCACACTTTTTTACGAGCAAACTAACTAAAGAAAAAAAATTGCCACTTTTCTCGGCGAAAAAAAAATCGCAATGAAAAAAGAAAACGTAGCAACTCGATTTTCTTCATTTCTACGATCTCCATAGTGCCAGGTAGTAATTACAACTTTTTCGAAATGTTCCCAATAAGTTCAGCAGCCCCGGGCGTGGTCAACAGTGCCCTAGGAGCAGAAACAGCAAAGAGATTCTGATTCATGAACGTTATTGCTAAAAGATAAAAAAATGTAATTTTTTCGTGCCCATTTTTTTCGCTCCACTCGTTCGTTTACACGAGACAGCGAAAATTTTGAACTGTTGTGTTTCTGGAGTTTCTATAAAATGGCAATGAAATAAAGTTAAAAATCAAAAAAAAAAAAAAAAAAAACAAATTACATCGAGTCGCGTTTATATAAGACGGCGAACGGAGGGGGATTCAGATATTTCACTCTATTGAGACATCCGAGTCGTCTGAGAATATCCTCAGGAGAATATCCCATAATGCTTCGCGGGAATTGAATTTTGTCGTCGTATTTCACAGCACACATTCGTGTGCTTTGGCACACACACACACGCACATATAAATATATGTCATACAGATACATAAATCTATGAACGCATGTATATTTTGTATAACCGAGACTTTCGACATTGCACGAGTGAGCATTCGAGTCGCTACATTCGTCGATGATTATCAAATTTTTGGCCCGAAAATTTCGATTCACCCGCGGCACACAAGATAAATTTAAAAAAAAGGAAAAAGGGTTTATACCGAGAGCGCAGAGCGAATTTTCAAGCTCCATAAACGCCGAATAACCATCGTCCATCTCGCGCTATTTCACGGGCCAACCCAGAGATACAGTTTTTTCGAAATCCAACAAACTCCCTGCCAGATCATCCATATTTAACATGCTCCAGAAAAAAAAAATGATTTTTCGCTACAAGCCTCCTTTCAATTAAA
Source organism: Campopleginae sp. 14b (assembly GCA_030522525.1). Taxonomy (NCBI): domain Eukaryota; kingdom Metazoa; phylum Arthropoda; class Insecta; order Hymenoptera; family Ichneumonidae; species Campopleginae sp. 14b. The sequence continues at coordinate 24,400 of JAPYYS010001246.1, forward strand.
AAATCCATCCAATTACGTCCTTTAAATTTGTATCGAAAAACTGAAACGTGCGCCGGCAATCCTCGAAGCCGAAAACTCCACGAAACGATATTTTTTTGGTTAAATTCGAAACGTATCAGCATTTTTCAAAAAGGACTCGATTAATCGGTTGGAATTGATCGGAAATCGATCTCTCACCGAAATATATCTCGAACTACTTTGTCCTCGAAAAAAATGCATAAAAAATTTGTCTGTAAACAGATCCATGTGTACGCATGAATATATATGCGTTATAAAGGTCAAACCACTATATTTGTACACGATGCTGTTGTCGAATAGAGCCAAGCTCTCGAATCTCCCGTCGATCAAAGTACAACCTTTATCCAGAGACACTATCGCGCTGCACATTAGACCGCCCGTGGTAGATCGAGGGATGAAGATTAGACGGATTAGTCTTGGATAAAATACCGCTCCATATGTATAAAACTAGCCCTATTATCACAGCTACTTTTCGGATTTAGATCCACTCGACTTTCGAGCCCTCTCCGACAAATTTATTATTTTTTCTTCCATTTCTTCGATATTTCTACATAAATCTTTCGAGACCGAGCGTCTTTTTGGATTGGAAGCTCCAAAAATGTAACTTCCCGAACGATCCTCCATTAACCTTTCGAGTGCGAACCTTCCACAAGTGCATATTGGGTCAATCTGACCCAGGGCGTTTTTCAAAACGCTGTATTCCGGTGAATGTGCATTTTTTCTTTTATTTTTTCGACAGAAAAGAGATTCCAAATGCCAAACAATCGGTGATGCGAAATAGTTGGGGTCAAAATGACCCAGTGTGTACTCGAACGGTTAAAAATGAGACTCGATTTCGCGATAAATCGGAAAAAAAACCTAAAATGCAATTTTTCATAAACGGAATGATTTTGCGATATCACCGTTTAACGAATATCAAAGTAAAATGCTCGTATTTCGACAGATTTCAATATGCACTCGCTACATATTGATATATAGTAAATATGTGAGTGGTATGGGTGAAAAAAAGTTGTTCAATGTAGGAAAAAGAATATTCGTTGGCTCGTGTGGCCAGTGTGACAGATTTGGACCACGCCCCGCCGATATGTCACCCCCGCGAATAGAAGCACCCCTATTGCTCCCTTTCTCTCGGGCCATCTCGGTCTCACTCTCCCTCTCTCTCTCTCTCTCTCCCTCTCTCTTTTGCACCCTCTCTCTAGAATCGCTTCCGCCTAGTATGGTACGCTAGAATTTGCCAGCTTTGATCTGCGTGCTCGTCTGCCTTCTCGAGGGGTTCGGTATGATGTTCACTCGACTAAGCACACACACATATATTCCATCAATGTATAGATGTCTATCAGTGCAACTATATGCGTCAAAGTACAGGATGGTATATCTGTCCGAGACTCTCTTCGAGTCGAGAACTCACGATTTTCGAGACGTACACGTCGTCCAGGGACCAAAAGGGTTCAATGCAAAGTTCTGATAAAAGCTCGCGATAAAATTACAACGTCGCACGTCAAAGATCAATTATCGAAGGCCCGATGCTTCCCCTGCTCACCCACGTGCTCGCAGAGCCCCAATATTTTTTATTCATCGACCCATTTGTTTATTAGTTCAGATGACTGTAAAGTTTGCAACGTTGAGATTCAACGAAAAATACTTTTTCCTTTAATTATTTATTGAATATTGAAAATTATGGCAATTTTTATTGTCAATTTAGTTTTTCGCAGGCAAAAAAAATCGTTTTATGGTCCAGACCAAATAATGGAAAATAATTTCGAGCTCTGGTCAAGAAGGAACGAAATTTTTCCAGCAAACATTGTGAAAATTCCTAAAGAAATAATTATGCAGTTTGAATTATACGAATCACTTGATATTCGACAAATTCCCTTCGATCCGTTTTTATGAATTTGTTGTGCAATTTCTGGAACCACATTATTTGTCCATTCGATTTTTCGAGCGAATGCAATCGAATAAAATTGAGACCAGCCGAGTACCCGAGCTCTTCGTAAACACGAGCTGTATTTCTATGCACACATCGTTATATGTTAAAGTTCATATACAGGTGTATACATGTATACGGGTGTATTTAAATCACCCGCGGTGTTACCAAGTGGTTTGATTGTCGGCACGTGCGCCAAATCAATTGGCTGGCGACGCGCCTCTCCAACTATTCGGACGACCCTATGAACAGGGAATCCCCGAGCTGAGAGTCTCGTGCAGAGACGAAAATTTCGCTGGAGAAATCTACCCACCGATCCAATCATTGCCTCAATACTTGTCGCCCAAATTTCTGTGGAATCTCAACGATGGGGCTCGCGATGATACCGCGAGTCCATTTCCAAGGCTAGCAGTTCGGTAAATTGTCGATTTGCGAGTCGATTTTCAGGGAAAAATCGACGATTGATTATTTTTTTCAAAATTAATCGTTAATTTGATTTTTATCACGGAAAGAACTGTCGGAATAAAAAGAAACAAATTATCGTGAGGGGTGGAAAAAAAAAAACAAAGATACGCGTCACGGAGAACATTTTTAGCCGTCTCGGCGAATCATCGGATGAACACACGAACCGGACGTTCGCCGGTTACCTTCTCGCCTCATTTTCTATCCTCCATCGCGTTCGTCCCTTTATCTCTATATAGGTACAGACATATACATCTATGTATAGGGATGTGTGTATATATTTATATATATTTTTTCAACTCCCTCATTCTCCCTCCTCCGTGCTTCGTGCTCTTCATCCCTATCTGGCGGAGTTCTGTCGGCCTCTCAGCTTGTCGACTTTCCTTCGACCGCCTTACCAACCTCTATTTTTTTTCCTTTTTTTCCCTGTTCTCCCGCTCGCGCACACACTTTTTCTCCACTCTACGTAGATCCGTATAAATGTGTATGTGTGTGTGTGTGTGTGTGCGAATGTGGATGCGTATTTCGTTGGAGAGGAAGCAGGAGCGAGGCAAAGAGCGACAGAGAAATAGAGTCTTCCCGCGCGCTCGCTAGCGGGAGCGTCACGTACTGCTCTGAAACAAAAACGTAGCGACGTCAAATGCGATTACGAGAGCTGCGAGAGCTGCTCTAGAACGCGGATGCTGTGTGCTAGGTTAGGCAGGGCGTAGGGAGACTACGAGGAACGAAGGGAGACATACTTTCTGCCCTTTTATACCGAGTGTCCCAACATTCAACCTCGCCAGTTTGCAGGCTCGATAGATCACGAATTTCTGAAGAGAAAACATTTTCGAATTATTTTTTCACGATGAAGCGTTGATGAGATATTGATTAATTAGTCAGCGGCCTATGAATGCTCGTTTGGATGGAGAGCGCGGAGTGGAGGAAGCTCTGGGTCGCCAGTGAGCGCTCGCGCTCCGCGCTGGCCACTCCCGCTTCGCAGCGTCGTCTCTCATTGGTCAGTATCGAATCAACAAATATCTCGTAAACGATACGTCGGAGAAAAAAACACTAAAATACTTTTTTGTCTAGAATTTAGTCCCCCAAGTGTCCGGATGCCTTTCAATGCTTTTGCGACACCCTATTCTCATATATGGCCAGTGGAAAATATAGATGTAGAGTTTTGTGGCACGGACGAGCAAAGAAAGAGAGACAGAGACGCGGAGATGGTGCACACGAAGAGAACTGGAGGTTGAGATGCTCGCTGCTGGTGATGTTCCAGAGGGTGGTTCGGGAGGTTGTAGCGTGTTGGCCACGCTATAGAAGTGTTATATAGTAGCAAAGTACAAATATAACCTCGAACAGGAGGATGATGAAGAGGACAAGCCAAGTCACACACTCGTAGGGCCAAAAGAGAAGAAAGGGAGAGAAAGAAAAAGTAAAGAGTCGTAGAAAAAAGATACAAAAATTCACAAATGTCAAAGTGAAGTCAATGTTTATGCGAGAAACGTTGATTAACAATAGAAAAATCATTTTTTCCAATTCCAACCACGCATCCATTATTCCCAAAAATCTCAAAAGTGTTTCTCCACGTATATTTTATCAATCCTCCACACAATTATTTTCAAAAATCCTGAAAATTATTGTCTACTGCCTGCGTATTGGAAACAAAATTCTCACGAACGTGTCGAACGAAATCCACAGCCAGATACACACATTTGTGCGAAAAATCGATCATCGCAAGTTCGACGCGTTCAGTCCGTACACCTGCGTGACGATTTCCCGGGCTCACGCGCGTCAAATAGCTCCCCTCGTCCTTTTTTCCGCCGATTGTCGATTATTCGACACCTTTAAGGGTCTTGATTGAAATTTCTCGACGATTACCATTTCATTTTCTATTTAATCCCTTTAATCAACAAATCCGGTCACATTGA
>JAPYYS010001247.1:0-16859 GCA_030522525.1 Campopleginae sp. 14b
ATTCAATTTCAATGAATATAGATTTATTTCATTGGTTTATCGAGCCAATCGGTATTCAAATTGTTATTATTCGAAAAAATCGTTAATTTGGACTTGCCAGCGTCGTTGACGATCCCCATACGAGTAGTTTAAGGCCATGACACCCGTTATAACGAAACTGCGTTGGTAGGAGCTTTTCTCTCGATATAGTGTTGCGGAGCAAGGTTGTCTACGTCACGAGGTTGAAGCAAAGTCTAGCCCGGCAAGAGAATCCGCAGAGCTTGAACCTCAAACCCTTATATATAATATACGTATATATATGAGGACATCAACGGCAGCAGCTAGTCGCCCTACGCCCATTAAAAAGTTGTTAAACGCAGCCTGACGGCACCCCGCGGCAAATTGAAACCCCATCATAAGTCTTCCTCGCAGGTGGATATATGCGCGCATTATATATACATATATTATGTATTCAATCTTATACATAGATATGATGCGAAAAGCCTTGATAGAGAAACGCCACAACGGCGGTAAAACGAAGGGAAGCTGCGAATCTCTCCCTCTCTCTACCTTTTTTCCTCCTCACTCGCATTTCTCCCTCGCTCTCTTCGGACTCGTCCTGCTCTTTCGAGAAAGCGAGTAATTAACTTCATAACGAGAAATATTTCGATCAGTCCCCACTCTCCTGAGCAAACTCCCAACGAAATTTCGTTTGCCATTTTGCCAAGAAGCTTCGACAAACAATGACGTTTTCCGAGGCTACTTTCACGCTTTTAAAAGTTGTTTATGGCAAAGTGGACAGTTGACACATTTTGAGACATTGTTTTTTTTGTTATTTGTTACATATTTATTTTTTCTTTCATTGTTCGATCGATAAACCGGCCAGGAATACGATTTTAGGGCCTAAATAAGAGCAGGAGATCGTCAGAGTACCTTTATAGAAAGACTCTTAATTATAGTCTGGTCGGAGAATCGAGAAAGTAGGAAAATTGGTAGAAGTCAAAGTTTTGCCAGAGAGTCGAGTATTGGAGGTGAAAAAAAAAGGAGGACCACGAGAAGAGTGCATTGGGAGGAGGAGAGGAAAAAAAAAGAAAGCATGCGAGAGGATCTCTGACGAAAGAGCAAAGAGCTCAACTTTTTCGAGGCTTTTTTTTACGATTTCTCGTGCTTACTTTCCGCAAGGTCGAGATCTAAGCTTTTTTTTCTCTTTTTCATTCTGCTTGCGGAATGAATTTCTCGTGCACCCTCACTTGGATCCTGCAACGTTTTACCCTTTCCTCGTCTTCGTCTCGTCTCCTCCCTCACTCCCTCCCTCTCATTCTTTCTCGCTTTCACGATGGAAAAGCTTTTGAACAAGTTGCACGTTTTGTAGCCCAACTTATAGATACTAGCAGGATGACGAGAGACTCGAGAGTACAAGAGCTTCCCAGCAAGCTCCTCCCTCACGCTTCTCACCCCTAAAAAGCAAAAATGGCGAACCATTGCTTTGCGACCTTGCCAAAGCCGGAGAGATGCGAGGAACGCGAGAAAAATGTATTCGATCTGGCCACTTAGTCAGAGATCGAAGGGAACCTTTGGAGACTCCCACTTCCTCCCTTGTTAACGTCGTTGTTCTAATTATTCGTTACACAATATTAGTCGCGTCGGAAAAGGCATGAAATGCCTCGTTTAAGGTTGACCGAAAACCATGGGAGGGCGAGAGGAGGGAGGATTAGAAGGCGAGGAGGAAAAGTTGGGTTACGGTGGTTAAGGGGTCGATCCCATAAGAAATTCTGACGTGAACTTGGTTCGAAGGGGATGAAGGGTTGTTTCTGAAGGTTTTATCGCCAGGCGAACCGTACCAAAAGGTTTTCCCAAGAAGGGACGAAAAATAAATGCTCCAAAGTTGTGTAAAAAACAAAGTTCGCCATTTGCGATTCTTTTGCTCCGCTCCGCGAGGGTTATTTACAGGGAGTACCTTTTTTTTCATCACGTTTACGTACACAACGTATGAAAGCCTCTGCGTTATATACACTGGGTCAGCTTTCAGGCTAACGCTGTTAGGTAAATATTTTAAAAATAATTTTGCACTTAGTTCAACGTCGTTCGAGTTCTCGGCATCGAGAAGGGGACGAAAAAAATGATGGAAAACGGTGCAACCGAAGAGACTGGTTTTTTTCTTGCAAAAAATTATCAGTATGCACTCCAACCCCTTGGTCCTTTTCCCCCCGGAAACCAAAGGAACATTTTTCCTCCCCCTCACTCTTTTCTGTCTCGCAGACTCGCTCTTAGCTACGTTTAAGAGGAAAATAAAAACGCGAGTTTCGCCACGAGAAAATAGAGAGGCAAAGAGGTGGAAAAAAAATTATTTCCTGCCAGATCCCCGTTTACTTTTTTTTATTTCGTTCTATCGTGTTGTTTCTCCTCTCATTTTTTACGCTTTTTCTACTCATAGTTCGTTTTTTTTCAGCTTCGTAGACTCACGTTGCTCCATAAATAAATTCTCGATCGGTCAGACGATATTTTACTCTTTACTCTCGCGCACATTATTCCGTACACCGAGATAGAGAATATTTTTCAAAATACAATTGTCCATTTTCACCGGCCTCCTAATCTTCCCACGCACTCTTTCACTCTTAACGAGATCAGAATCACGGGGCAGAGAAAGGAGACGGGAAAATTTGAGCTTCCATAAAGACGACGCAAAAAAAAATGTACGGAACAAAAAAAATCTCGTTTCGATGGCCAACGTAAAAAAAGCGAGATGATCGTGAACGAAAATGATGACTAGAAAAAATCTGATAAACGAATTATAAAGAAAACCTCGAAAATGTTTGAATCGAAAAAAAATTTTCATCAAAATTGTGAAATTTGTAATAAAAACTGCAATCCAGGAAAATATCAATTAAACGAACGAGCCGCGGAGAATTGATATTTTCTCAAAGAGAAAAAAAAGCGAATTGTGAAACGGATCGGGAAATTTATATTTTGATTGAAAAAAAATATTGAAAAAATGTTTTGAATGCCAAAGGGATGTTGTACTTGAGAGAAATATTGAAAGTGTGCGGAACGCGTTTGGAATTTGCTCGATAGCCTATTTACGTGCGGATGGACCGAATGCCCGATGGAATGGCGAATGGGACACGCGAGCCACAGCAGGGATGCTTTCCAAAAGAGAGAAGCCTCGACATGAGACCGGACGAGGCAAAGAGGCCAAGAGGGAAAGAGAGATAAAGAGAGACACGTTCAACCATCCGGAAGACATGAATATATTATTCGACGGCCAGTTTCGGTAGACTCCGATCGGATGGAACTTCGATCATGGTTTGCGCATCCCTTTGGGCAATTTTCATGCGTCAGAATGACGCTTTAGATCCTATGACGCATCATTTTCTCAATTACAACAAATTATTCATATTTCACCACAATTATTAGTCACTGCTAAGCTCCAGACAAAAAAAATGTGATTTGAAACGAAAAAACTTTCGTCAACCCAAAACGCACAACCTCGTAATTTTTTATTCCGTCTTTATCAACAAAATCACGAATAATAATCAAAAAATTTCAATAAAAACTGATGAAGTTCTTGAGATCGTGACTCAAATAAAAGTCCGGACGTTGGGAATGATAAAAAGGAACGACAATGACGAAAATGCCACGGTATTTCATTGTTTCTATGTCGCAATTGTGAAATCCGTGACGGAATGTGAATTGTAAAATTACAGCAAACGTCTGAAATTCCTGATCGACCGGGATACGAGTTTATTTTGACGAGTTCCAATTGGCTGAAAATAGCAATTTGCAAATTTGAGATTCATCGCACGATCGTCCGATTTAGCGGGGGAAAAAAAACGCACATTTGTAACCATCGAACTGGAACACTGATTTTTTTTCTTTTCTTTTTTTGTTTCATGTGCGACGTATAAAAACCACATGTGGCTAGAGGAGAGATTCGACAGTGGGTGGCGAATGGAAATCACTTCGGGGGGTCCAGTTCGCTCGCATATATGCGAATCGGATGAAAATCGGTTAATCGCGAATTATCCATTCGCATCGGTAACTCGCGAACCGGCTTGTGCCTTCGTCGAATTCATATCAATACCCGATTGTCAATTACCCTTTTTCTTAAAATAAATGAATCGGAAGAATGAGGGAGAGGAAATTCTTGAAACTTTGGTTGATGAAAAAAAAAAGTTCTTCTCGTGGGTTCGTCTGTTTTTTTTTTTTTTTGCGAGCGGGAGATAAAAATGGCGAGTGATAGAAAAAATATAAAATAATTGTTATTTTTCGAAATAGAGAGATTCTCATCGCGGCGATTTGTGGAGACACAGGGCTTCGGAGTCAAAAAAAGAAAACAATTGGTTGAATTGTGAAGTAATTGAAGAGAAAGAAATATAGAATGGAATGGAGAGCTCGGGGGCGAAAAGCTAGTGAATTTGGAGAACGAGTAGGATGAGGAGTATGAGGATGAAGAGAGGAAGAGGAGGAAGAGAGGAAGTGAGTGAGATGGGAAGAACGTAGCGAAACATCCACACTCCTGTACATTGTTTGCGGCTTGGAATCAATAAAAGCATAGCTTTAGGCTACGCTCGTTGTCATGGCGACCGTAGAGAGAACCGACCGCGCGCTCACTCACTCTCATCCCCTGTTCGTCTCAACCCTCTTCCTCCCTCAGCCCCTACCCCTCGTTTGACTCGCAGTATTATACGTTGCCGCTCAAAAGTTGCTGTTATCCCTCACGCGGGTATCATCCACGAATTTTCCATCAGCGTTTTCCTCCCTCTGCCCCTTTCATCCTCCTCGTCCTCCCTCCTCACGCTCCTCGAATATGTTTGCAAGCTCCCCTGCGGCTAAAAATTCGAATTTCAAACCCTTTTTTGTCTCTCTCTCTTATTCCCATATTCCGCTTGCATCATTGACGATACGAAAAGTGGCATACTCGTATTTTTCTATCCTCAGTTTAAACTTCACTGAAATTTCATTTTTTTTTTTTTTTCTAAAGTATCCTACGAATCTTTTTCATCCTGCCATTCCGGAGTTGTGAGATGATATTTCTGTGTTTTTTTTCTCCGATACTATTGCGAGTATCGCGATGGAATTTTTAAATATTTAACTCGTGGATGAAAATTCTATTTTCCAAAATTCAAATCAACCCTCTTTCGTTAATTTCTGTACTTCTGCTTAAACGAGTCATTCGCGATCCCAATTAATCATACGATGGAATTTTTTAATTTTGATCAAAAGTTATTTTTTGTCCCGAAATATGTTTCTCTATTGAATTTTGGTTTAACAAAAATTCTTTCAAATTTGTTTTTGAGCCTAAAATGATTATTGATGTGGCTCGGACGTTGGAGATGAAATAATTCGAAAAATATCGCGGAGCTCAAAAGAATTGAGAAAAAAAGAGGAAAATGTTGTTTACTTCGAAAATCCTTTGGAATATATGTCTCGTTGCATAAAATAGGAAACACAAGGGTACTCGGACGGTTCCGGACAGGATTGAAATCCGAAAAAACGAAAGCCCGCCCGTGTAGCGCGCAGCACGACAGGAGCAGCTTCGAAAGCACGCAGGTCCAAGGAAAAACGTCGATAATCGCTCGCGCGTGCGACGAAGCGGCCAAAATACCGGGGAAGCAGCACAATCCAGCATCCTGGAAAGATCGAGGCGAGGCAACCAACTTTTCAACGCTTTATCCTCGATATATCGATCACTCGCAGGTAAGATCCTTATCAGTGATAAATAATTAATCGCAATCCTTTGTACTTCGAAGCTTCGGATATTACGGAGCTTTCCATACGCACGCTTAACCTTTCGGAACGTCAGGACAATTATTTTATGCTCCAAATCGTGCAAGTGGGAATTCGAGCTTTAGTCTTATGGCTTTTCTTTCTTCGACCTCGCGTTCGTACTTTCTGCGGAGTCAGAAAGCTCTGCGCTCGAAATGCTTACTGAAAAAAAAAAAAAAAAAATGTTTAAATCTTTTTTTTTAATTCTCGTTTTTTTTGGCTCAGTGAATTAAAGATTTCTTTGCAGTTCATGCCCGATACTAATTAATATTGAAAAATATGTACATTTAGCGCAAAAAAGTAAAACTTCAGAGAAAACTTTTTGTTTGGTGGAGAGCTGGAGGGTTTCGTGAATTTTTCATTCTTGTGCACTGTCCGTGACGATAGATGTTGGAAAAACGATAGTAATCGTGAGGGAAGGAGCGTTAGATCGTTGCTATTTAAAAATGCATGGAACAGGACTTTACAAATGTATCGTGTTTCAATTTTCAATCGGTAGAGATGAAACGAGTTTTTTGGCTCTGCATACATACGGAGTGGCCTAGCATTTGGGCGACGTTATCGTATTGTCGAAATCTTCATCATCTGTTTAGCAAACTTCGAGTTAGTATTGCGAGGCTGCGAGCATTTTATGTTTTTTTTTCCTCTCTGTAATCAATGGGAAAAATAATTAAATTGAAATTATTTGGGCGAATAATCGAACGAGCAAAAATAATAAGTAAATAAAATCGAGACGAAAAAATTTGAGATTTTTCTTCTCGTGTTTTGCGAACGAAATTTAGTCTATGTGTCCTACACGCGTAGAAATGAAAATATAGGAGGATCAGGACGAATCGCAAGTCCTGGAAGTGTAAGGCGACACAGGTACATATGGGTCGTCTCGTTTTTTTTTCTCTTTCTTGTCCCCTATTGAATAGACCAAATGATATAAATTATTTATGGATTTCGACACCCGAAGGGTGAGGGAAAAGGCAAGCTTTCTGTTCTCTGTGCGTCCTTGACGAGTTGGGGGTCTTCGCCCACGGGGGTCCACTTGCATCGAGAAATAGAGCGAGAGAGAGAAAAAGAATGAGCCCCTTGGGGCACCCCCATCAACATATGCATTCTCATTCCCTCGCTTTGTATTCACCATAGCGCGTATTTTAAGCCCATAGAATTGATTCCTAAGTACCCCAAATCCGTATCGCACTCTTGTGTGTCTTTTAACACCTACGCACTTTACGCAACCCCATACACTCTACCAGTTTATTTTATTTGCGCGAATCAACAAACAACTTTTCACTTATAAATCACAAAACAATGTCCCGGCAAGTACTTCATTTTTTTAAATCCTTTTCCCTGCTCCAAATTTTCACACCCTTTCCCGGACCAATTTATCGCACATTCTCCGAAAATGAAACCAAAATTAATTCCGGTTCGAATAGACAGTCGTTTATCGAGGAAAACTCAATTTTCATCATTTTAATTAAGCAAGTTATTCATTTAACTTTGTTAATGTTGGAATTTGATGGCATCAAATGCTAATCACTTCAATCTCACTTTCATTCGATTTATTAACATTTTTTCATATTTTATAATTCCATTAATTACTTCGGTGCCTCAAACATTCCGATTTTAATTGAATTCTCATAATCCTTAGTAGAAACTTACTTATCGTCTTGAACAAAAATTGAGAAAAATTTCCCACGAATCTTTAAGGCATTTTTGGTTTTTTATCGGTTTTTTTTTTCATGCATTTTTTTTCTTACTGTGCCAATTGTTATGTTTATATTCATGGGTACATGTGAGTGAATGAATTCGGGAACCAGACTGTCGCTGGACCCCCTCATGGTTGCAATCTAAATCAATGGGCTTGTGGGTAATCGCATAATAATTACCGCGGACCTCCCCGTACAGTACATCTGTCGATGTGTCCAAGGGGTTCTTCGACATCGTGTCGACGGTGTGTTTCGAGATCACTCCCTCGTCTCTCGTCATCGACGAAAAAGTCGTGTCGCTCACCACCCGCGACTTGCCAACCCCAAACTCACCCCCTCGGGCCCACAGCAGGTCCTATTGTGTTTCGTTACATCGTGCACCAAATCCATCGAATTTCATCCACCGAACGCACTCACTTTCTATGTTTCACGTGTTCGATCGAGGCCTGGTGTGCCGAATTCAACTATTTCTTGTCCATCTTGATTCTTTCTTATCTTTTATCTAAATCATCAACGAAATCACTTGTGATTCATGAATTTGTCGATGGATAGGATTTTTGTTGCTCGATCGGTTGATTTTTACGTTTTTTTAGATTCCCAAAAATGTTGCTGGTCACAATCATAATGACTCTGCTCACGAAGCCAATTTTCTCGTTTCGTGGGCCCCATCATCCAAGAAGCAGTGTTTTGCATCATCATTACGTACCTGAACCCTCGATCAAAATGACTCAAAACGAAGAGCTTTTGCACGACGCCACGTGAGTCATTTTTTTACGTTCGTCTCGGTTCCCATCGCTTTGTGCTCACAAGATGTTTTTCTTCGTTTCTTTAGACATCTCGCCGAGGACATGGGCTCGCTGGCCGAGCACTTCGATCCCGCGAATATGAACGCGCAAGAACTAGAATTTTATTACTTCAAGTAAATATCGAGGCCGAAGATTCGTTTGAATTGAAAAAAAAAAGAAAATTCCGCATTAAATTTGTTAATTTTCTTTCCAGGCTCCACGATATTGACAATAATACGAAACTCGACGGACTTGAACTTCTTCACGCTCTTCAGCACACGCTTCACGGTGACGAAGGAGATGAAAGTTCAAATGAAATCGATCACGTACACGCCGATCAAGAATACGCCGCTGTCGACGACTCGTGGATCGTCGGTTCGTTGACAAAACTGAAAGCAAATCTTTGTCCTTCGGTTTAGAAAAATAAAAATAAAAACAATTTTTCTCCATTTTTATGATGAATTTTTGAAAAAATTCTCTTTATTCTCAAGTGCAATTTTTTTTTTTTAATGACCGAAGAATTATTATCAAATAATTATTGCCATTTTTTTTTTATGATTAAGAAAGAATATAAATTTATCAATAAATCGAAACAATGTGTTGCAGAATTAATAGACAGAGTCCTGGCCGAAGATGACTTGGACAACGATGGCTATTTGGGATACATCGAATACGTATTGGGCAGACAAAAGAACCAGGACGAAACAGAGCGGAAAAAAATAAAATTAGAAATCTAAAAATCAAATGAATTTCTTTTAATGAATCTGAAAGATCGGGGCGAGAGATTTGTAACTTTTCTATAAGAATTATTCCGCGTGTGCCAATGAAAGAGAAAAAAATAACAGAAATTTGATGAACTGCGAACACGAAGCCGATTTTTTTTCAAGTCTGACATACCGAGTTGTTAAAAAAATAGAATATCTGATAAACATTGAACTTTTATATACAGGAATATACTTATGAGCGATTATCTTTGTCGAGGATGCACTGAGGGACGTTCAAGGATCGATGGTAGGCAATCGGACGTCAGTCAGGACAATACATTTTTCCCAGAGATCTCTCGCCACTTGAACCTGAGGAGACGAGAAAAAATAATACGAACAAATGATTATGTATGTCAAGGAAATTTGTGGTACAAATAAAATTATTTTTGTGCTAAAAATAAATTTTCCAAATTTATTCGGCCACTCACTTTGTTGTCTTCCCCTTCGATCGGCAAATCATCGACTCTCACGAAATCGGGATAACGTAGAATTATTTCTTGGATCGCTGGAGCGATTTCTTTACCCACCTCGAGAAATTGGGCTTCGTACTCGCGATACTCTTTCGAATTTTCCGTTGAATAATAAATTCTCATACAGTCTTCTTCCTCGACGAGCCTTTCAAGAAATATTCGATTACTTTAATAATATAAAATTAATATCAATTATTAATGGAAAAATAGATAAGATATGAATTTTAAAATATATAAATATAAAATATAAAAATATAATATTACTCATATTCTTATGTTTCTAATTTATATTCTATATCAATTAAATGAATATAAATTATTAATATAAAAATATTATATCAATTATATTGTTATATTAATATATTAATATTAATCAATTGGAAATCTTAAAATATTGAAATTAGGGATGACTAAATGGAAAAATCAAGGAGCATGAGATTTTACCTTATGCAGTGGGATCTCAGAAGTCTTATCCTCGTGTCAGGTTCGATTTCGATACGGTTAGTGACTACACCATCGGCCATCATTTTTTCGCCATCTTTGAGGACGGAGCAGTTTAGTTCCTCGGGTGCAAAGACCGGTGGGAGAAAGTCATGAATATTGTCTTTAGCCATAAGATCAGCAACTTTGTCGACATCGATATGATCGATCAATCGATGGAGCAGATCTTTGGTTTTTTCCACGAAACTTGTTCGTGTCTCGGTCTCTTTGCCGGAATAAGCGAGTCCGACGTCCCTTAAATAACCGATCGGCAAACCTTCGCGAAACGAGGAATCCGCGTCGACTGCACTTCTCAGAGCTTCCGGTATCAATTTTTCAAGAAAATCGCACCAGCTGTTTTTCTGATACACGCTCAGAGTGACGTGAAGACTGTGCGTCCCATCGATCGTTTCTCCTTGATGAATTGTTCCTCTTGGAAAGTACAAAAGATCGCCCGCGTTTATTACAGTGTCGAGAATCGGTTCTCCGATTTCTGAAGGATCAAAATTCTTCGATGAGTAACGCGGCAAGTATTCTTTCTCTGTCGTCGGTTTGTAAAGTCGCCAACGCTTTTTCCCCTCGATCTGCAAAATGAATGCTTCTATGTCATCGTAATGAGGCGCGAATCCTTGACTGTCCGGTGGCGTCAAATAGGAATTCGCTCCCACGAAACATCCGAAAAATTCTTGCAACGTCGCTGCAAACAATAAAACATCACTGAATTAATTAAAATATCAAAATCGAATAAAATTCGTTTCAATAATTGATCCTCCGCGGATTATACGGGTCCTTTTCGTCCTTTCATGGTCGTCGCATTCGTTTTATTTAAAAAACAAGAATTTCCAAAAAAAGTTGTCGCCTAGGTCGACAAGACTCACATGTTCCACGGAGGGGTAATATTTTTTGAATACCGAATTTTATAAAGAAAATAAAGTCAATGTTACCATTCAAGGCGTGCAACTTTGGTATGAAAGTTTGGGGGTTCAACATTCTGATGGAGCAGCCGTTGGAATAATAATCCCAGACGACGCTTGGCAATGCACGACCGGGAGGATTGTGAGTTTCTCTTTTGCCATCGGTATACGAAGTAATGTCGATATTCTTAGTGAAAAGAATGTGAAAATTCCTCAGAATACTGTCCATCATGGGAGTGGACATGAGCTGCTTGTAATAGCCTGATTTGCTTCTCTTTATTTGCAACGGCGCTTTTTCCCAATTTTCTCTGAAAAAATGAATTTTATTCCGTATTTCTCATTAGAAAATTGGTTCACAAACATGGTGATGAGAAAATTGACGTATTGAATATGAAAAACCAACTTGAAAAAGTTTTCCACAGAAACAGGATGAATGAGCATTTGAAAAAGCGATTTCCCTTCTTCCATAGGATTGTTGTTCAATCCTTTGGGTATTTTCGCTTTTTCAGATTTTCTGTCATTTCCATTTTTGCCTTCCGTCAGCATCGACATTTTTTTCATTGGCGATGGTGATTTCTCTCTCATTTTTGTTGGAGGCCAAACAACGTTCGGCGAATTTGCATCTGCATCAGGAGCCGCCGCACTCGATTTCACTCCCTCACCCAGAACTGGACGTTCCTTAGAATCTGGCAAATTGTCCAGTTGTTCATTCTCCGTTGTGTCGCACTCATTTCCTTCAGGCTTGACTTGCGAAATCTCTGCGTTTCCATTAGTCAATTTATTTTTCCGACGTTTATTGTTTTTTTTGTTCAATTTTGCTTTGATACCAACTTTTTTCGTCACATTTGATTCTGTAACTTTTATTTTTGGCATCGTAACTGCACGTTTCTTTTTCGCTGTTTTCCCGTTTGTTGTTTCAGGATTTTTGCGTTTTTTGCCCGAATAAGCGACGAACGCCGAGAGTGGAAGGCCCCCCAGTTTTCTCATTATTGATAACTTTTTCGATAATCTGCAGCAGGAAATAAAAACGTTTCTTTCAATTCATGCCGATTTAGTACGTTCCCTGCGACTGCTTTTGTTTTTTAGATCGCTCCAAAAGTGAGGTTATGTTGCGGACTTTTCGATCAAAAGTTTTATAGAGAAATGAGTATTGACGTAAAATGAAAAATGTCTCGGTTAAAACATGCACGCCGGATTTCTGATATCGTAAGCCCAACATTATGAACGAATCGTAAATGCAGAAAATAATAACTCACTATTCTTGAGACACGTGTTTTATCCTCGCAAGCGTGATGAGTTCTCTGGTATGGTGTCGAGAGTCATGACGTGCAATCTACTGTATCACTTTGTAGGAGACGCAAACGTGGGCAGCGTTTTTGCCGCGCGAACTGAATGTCGTCTTATGAACATAACAACAAATCACTTTTGCCTGTAAGCTTTTCATTCATCCACCTTCGAGGGTTGTTCTTTCGTATTCGAGGATTTCAGACCGGAGCTAGCCAGCACGTAGTGAGGAGGAGATAATTGATTACGAGAGCAGGATAATCATGAATAACCCGAAGAAAATATTGCATAGTAAAAATCGTGTTTAGTCTCGTTAATCATTTCGATTTATTTTAATCTAACACATTCATAATAAATCTTACTTGGCTATAATGTTAGGTTATAAAAAAATAATAAATCGCCAAAGAACGCGATTGGTGTACGTGATGAGGGGAGAACAAGAGAAAAAAAAATAAAAAATGGGCAAAACAGTGTTTGTGTATGTTCGAACTTTGCTTTGGCAACAGGCGTGTATGTATATACGTGCTTGCTTCAAAATAGAACGATTGTGAGCGTTATTCGAATGCAAGAAAGAAAATATATTATTTCCAGAGTATGCATACATCGCTTTATACAGAGTTATGATCGAAAAAGTGGGGGAAGGGATCGAAGGAGGGCGATCCACTAAGTAGGTGAATTATTATATTATAATTATTATTACGATTCAATGAGTTCTTCGTACATTTACAACAGTCAGCGCCAATCTACACATTATTCTTCTGTCTCACAGTAGGCAAATAGAAGTTTTTAGACTTTTTCAAATTCGCACTCACAGAGAAAATTGAAGAAAACCGAAAAACTGGTCGCAAAAATTCTTATGAGAATAACCACGTCGATTAAGTTTATTTACACACGCGCTGTGATTAAAATGAGTAGAAATGCATTCAGGAGAAACGATAATCGTCGTAGATAAAATTGGTGCTGGTTTTCGTTTTCCCTCAATGTTTGGGTGTTTGTTAATTTTTCCAGGGGTTATCCTCATACCGATTGGTGTGCCATTTTTTTCTTTCTACAAAGGACTCGTTACCCGCGTTAGAAATCGAACTTGTACATATGCGATCGGCCTTGAACTTCCACCGTCTCTTTTTTTAAATCAAATGTGTGTCATAGAAACATCTAAGTAATTCGACGAAAATATATGAATTAATTAGAAAAATCAGAGATCTAGAGAGAATATTTGGCAACGTGATACTGGATTATTCCGACTGCAAATTGGTGAACATGGCTCGTGTTTATAATTTTTGTATTATAATCAATAATACAACGAGCACGTGACGAATGCAATAGAGAATCGAGAATCATTTTGACCATACGGCGATGATAATAATATAATTGAAAATCCATGCAAACATATTCTTTCTTGTTGCTTTTGCTCTCGTTTCCGTGACGGAGAGAATACAATTTGAGTGTGTTTGCATTTTTTTCACTTTTTTTTTCTTATCATATGTTTTTTTATCTTAGAAACTAATCAATAACATTTTACCCGGCGTTTTAATAATATTCCAACAAATATAATTGGGTTACATACTTTCAGCGTGCGACCAGCTCGAACGACATTTCGTTTCTTAACAATTATGATTTTTACTTTTTATTATTATTATTTTTTTTTCTTGTTTCCATATCAATAATTCTCCCAGTTTAGTTTTCGACCAATTACTATCGGAATCATCCTTCATTTTTAAATATCTCGTAGCTTTTCATGATCCTGGCTTCGCTCATATTTTTTTTTATTTTTTGTTTCCAAGGACTAATTACTTTTTCTCATCACTTTGTTCCTTTTCTTCACTTTTGTATGCATTTTTTTGGCGTCGGCAATGGTGGCATTCAACATTAACCACCATGATATTTATTTTTAGAATTTCAGCAAATCGCATCTCGCCTGTCGATAGACAAATTTTCCCTTTCTCTTTGAGCTCCGTTTTGTTCATCACGTCATTCACGAATCGTCAGGCACACTCTTTAGACTTAGAAATACGAGCAACTAATTTTTTTATTCAACATTGACATGAGCGAAATGAGTTTTTTCGATAAACAAATGAAATAAAAAAACATTTCAGCCAGTTTCGAGAGCATTTTGAATTTCATTATTGTCGAATAAAATGTCTCTAATTATTGTCCATCGTTGACAACGTCCACGCGAATGTTTTTCTTTCAATTTACGTACGCAAGCATCAAATAGCGCAGTTGTCCGGAAACGGTAATTATAAAAACGTTGTGAGAGGTTTATCGAGAATCACGACAAACGATAAAAATAATAAAAAATTAAATTTTATTTCTCAAGCCTTAAAAGTGCATTCGAGGATTCGTTGGTGGCTGTGAAATCGACGTGTCTGAATCTCTTGATGCCCAAAACTATCATATTTCTTATGTCAGGTACCCCCAAGGAATGTAAAATTCAAATACCAAGAGAAAAAAAAGTACGAACCACTTGTGAATGACGAGGTGCCCACGCGGTGGGATATTGAATAGAAAATTTTCAAGCAAAACCAATTACTTCGTGAGCCCAAAAGCCCAGGGGCATTAAAATTCCAAAATCGCATGTTTTTTTTCCTTAAGGTGATCGATCAGTCACTGAACCTCGACTCGAATTTTTGAAATTCAATTTTTTCCGTGTCGAAAATATTAAATTTCGTGACGAGATGGCAACTGATGCTTCACCTTGACAGCCCAAAATATTCGATCGACAGATGTATCTATTGCGACGAAGGATTGATTGATCATTCGATAAGACAAACATTTATAATTCCCTATTTTTACAAATTAACCGACATCCGATTAAATCCTCAAAGTTGACATTTGTAAAGTAGAATAAAGTTGGACAGGCACTCGACAAATTCTCAACAACGAAAAAAGAATCATTCAACTTACACTACACACGTCTTGTCACAGCGAGTCATATTACGGATTAATTACTTTTTCGTTAATTATCGACTATTTTCTATGCTGCCATGTGTACAAGCATTATTATTCATTTTTTTCAACAAATTCATCATTTTCCACCGAATGTTAATAAAAATCAAGATGAGAGTCATCTCAAAAGCTGCTGGAGGTTCGTCATCGACATCGCGATGAATAAAATTTACCAATCGTGACATCGAATAACAACGCTCACAGAAATGACAATGGTAATAATACAATAATAATAAAATAATAATAATATGTTGGTGCCCACACGCATAACATTTAAACAATTAAGACGATGCATTATTTTTTTCTCCTTTTTTTTCGTTCATCTTAGAATGTATACACGTTGAAATTCAAGTATACTTAATAAATTAATTACGCGCAAAGTTAGTTTATATTGACCCCTCTCCTGCATCATTATCGTTATTTATTATTTATTTATTTATTAATTAGAGTTGCGTTCATTTGCGGTGTTCACATCATTTTAAAGCTGATACTCTTGAAAAACTGTGTGTATGTGTGAGTGTGTGGGTGTGTTTTTGTTTTTCGATCGCTCAAGATGGATATCATAATTATTATCGTCGTGTCGATAAACGAAATTTGTTGCGATCTTTTGTTCTCATTTATTTTCATTGATTGACAAATAGCTCATGATTTTAATTATTAAAGTTGCAATCAGTTGCCAATACAAACAATGCGTCTGACACATCATCCCTTCATTGAAAAACTGCATGACTTATTTGTTACTTAGTGACTTTCGTTACTTGGAAATATTTTTTCATGATATTTTGTTCATTGAATCACGCGATTATTAATTTTACCATAAATTTTTCGGATTCTTGGGGCGAACCAAAAATTTATGGCATTTTATGATTTTCTCTTCTTGTTAAGCAACGAAAATGGGTGATACTATTTTTGGATGAAAAAGCAAAAAAATAGATACGAGTGGAGACACCGAAGAAACACGGAGGCTCATGCGTTTAGAAACATCGCTTGCTCTTGTGTTTGTTTGTCAAAATCAGATGACGGTCGGGACTGACAACAGGGAAAATAATGGAACGTGTGAAAAATCCTCAACGACTGTACAGTCACAGCAGGACGATTAATAATTGAAACGAAAATCGCAGTGATCGAGATTTCATCGTAGCGGCAAATATATATATTTATATATACCAAGTAATAAACTTACGAACTAATAGCTCTGTATGGCCTCGCTCCCCAGTTCAATACCGAATCATTTGTAAGACACTAAAAACTTTTTCTTTCTTGTTATTCGTACAATCCTTCTTTTCCCCGTTCCCAATGATTTTTTTCCTTCCGTTTCTCTCGTGACGATCAAACGTTTCGTTCTTTTTTTTAACTTTTCTATAAAAAACACGATTTCATTATAGATTTTTCCACTTTCCAGTGATAAATGCTGTGATCCAACGTTCGAATATATTTTCGAAGAAAGAAAAAAATACTCTAATAAATCATTGACATCCTTTCGAGCAAATTGGAGTTTTTCATTCTTATTATTTGTTTCAATGAATATTATTATTATTTTATTATTAATATTATTATACATTTGGTACCAATTCAATTGCAAAACGAACCGTATCGGTATCATACGGTAAACGATTTGCATTGTTGTTTGCTGTTGTTTTCTGTTCTTGACTCAATATACGCTTGTAATTGTTTTTTTCTTGTTTTTTTTTTTTTTTTTTTTTTTTTTTTTTTTTTTTTTTTTTTTTTTTTTTTTTTTTTTTTTTTTTTTTTTTTTTTTTTTTTTTTTTTT
>JAPYYS010001248.1:0-57573 GCA_030522525.1 Campopleginae sp. 14b
CCACCGTACCGATACGGCGTGGCGTTGGTATTTCATACCAGTACCGTACCAACACCGTGGCGGTACGGCGTACCCAATCGTACGCCTGGTTTACTGGGTATCAATGTCGAAGGGTTACGTGGGTAAATTTACTTGATGGAACTTGAGTTGTTGGCGCTGCTGCCCGAAACTTTGCTAAGTCGAGCAAAAAATTCTACTTTATCCTCGAGGAATAAAAAACGTTTCCAACGGTCTTCCTGTGCGGTTGAATTATTTAAAGTGCGAATCATATATAATAAAACAACAAATAATAACAAGAATTCAGAGAATCAATATGAATGGTGATTTATAAATTTCTAATTCACAATAAAATAACGAGACCCGCTATTCCAGTTGTTTCTTTTTCAAATGATGAAATACGCAGTTCCATTCTCGAAAGCAACTCGACGAAAAAAAATGACACAATTTTTTCACACAACAGAAAAAATGCCGAATATTTGGCCAGCGGCTCGAGAAAATAAATTTCCGAAGATTAAAGAAAATTCGACCGTTTTGTTCCACAAATACTTAGTGCAGTGTTAAAATAATAATTTCCAGTTCGCTTGGATTTCTGGGGGTTAGGAATGCGGGAATTTTATACAGAAAGTATAACAACGCAAAAAGTATTTTATTTTTTTTTTCATTACACTATTTCAACTTCTTTCTCAAAATCTTTTTTCGACGCATAATTTTTGGGGAGTTTGACAATTCTTGGGAAATTCTTGACATTCTCTTCAGGGATGTGATCCAAACGAGTCGGAACTGGCCGGAGTTGCCTTATTTGGTTGCTAATATTTTTGTGTATGTCCTTGGGAATTTGATCATTTTCATAAATCTGTAATCGCTGCATCGTGTGACGCCTGTTTAGACCATTTGGTAACCAACTATAAACCGCTTTGGAGACGATCTATATATCCAGGAATATTAAAGAGATTTCAATCCTGATTCAGATTTCATGGATCCAAAGTTTGCAATGTTGAGATTCAACGAAAAATGTTTTTCATTAATTATTTACTGAATTTTTGGTAATTATGGCAATTTTAGTAAAACGGGGATCGTTTTATTGTCCGGAACAAATATTCGAAAATAATTAAGAGCTCTACTCCGGAAAAACCAGAATTTCGTTGCATTCCAACGCGGCAAACTTCAACATAATTCAAATTTCAGCCGTCGAGAGCTCGACAGTGAAAAATAGCTTTTTTGTTTGTCGTACCAGAGTCGGATCTTTTCGGTGAAGTTCCCAGGCAAGAGTCCATGTCGCGCCGCCGTGATAGCCAGTGTGATGGAAATACACTCTCTTAACCCAATCGTTGCCTCGCAGGGCGACGTCTTTACTGTTTATTACAACGACATGATCTCCGCAATCGGCTGATGATAGTGATCAATAAATAGACAATAGTTCAGGAAACAGTCATTTTTTTTCACGCAAAAATATTCGATGAAATGTATTTAGGATTTTTTAGAAAGTTCGTTTTTATTCCTCGTTGTTACACGATATTTTGAAAAACTTACCCATTGGATGATAAATCGGTTTGTAGCGGCCGAGTAAATATTTACCGATAAGTGGAGCGGCTAGAAAGGGATCTTGCCATTGGGCGTCGAAAACGTGCCAAATACGAGCGAATGTGCCCCATTGCTTTTTGAGAATGAAACACAGAACGAAAAAGATTTTGAAAAACTGAACAAGGGCTAGCGGAGAAAGCCGAAAGTGAGGTTAGAAAAAGTCTCCTGGAATTTTGCCCCCAAGGACATCGAATTCGGGGAAAAAGTTGACCCTTGCCTTACCTGGGTTTTCCGAATAAGCGACATATTCAATCCGTTGCAATGTCGTTTTGTTTAAATTATTTTTTTAACCATTTAAAAAAGTTTTTATTGGAGCATTCGTCGATCTATATATTTTTATCACGAACTATTCAAACCTTGTCACGAAGTACTCGATGAAAAAAAAATGCTTGTGGGGTCAGCAACTCTGTCACAAGACGTCGCTTGAGTCTCCGCATACGACGAAGCACGAACGATTTCCTAGAGGTAGCACCACATGTCAATTCCGAGAAATACCAATCCACTTTATGGGACAATGGGACAAAAACGACCTTGAAATTTTAAAGAAAAGTTACATCTGCTCGGGCGAAATGGGAACAACGTGTAATTTACGTTCTTCTTGAAATATTTAACGTTTCTCAATAGATATCGATCACCTAAGGATCGGCTCAAAATCTGTCGCCGAACGCTACTATCAAATACGAGCGATAGACGTCGCATTGTAGTTCGGGACGCCAATACATAGTTATGTAAATGGTACTTTGTCATGAAACTGACCGTCATGGCGGCAGTTAGAGGAAATTCGCGCGTGTAAAAATATTAAAACTGAAAACCGAACGTAATGTTGACGGCTGACGGTCCCTCAAATCAGCTTTGAAGAGTTTAAACTTGACGGAAGTGAAAAAAAGGGTTTCTAACCTATAACTAGCTTGTGGGTGTAAAAAATAACAAAGTTAAAAGACCTATAATTGTGAAAACTGTTCAAAACTTCCGTACGTTATGCGCATGCCTAAGGAATTCTAGTCGCCCCGCTTCGACAAGCTAACGGACAAACCCAAACAATCTAACTGCAACAAACACCACTCACGAGATCTCCAAGAGATTCACACGCGATAAATTCAATATATAGCTAACTGAAGGAAACGGGGCCCAGGGAAGGTACGGATTTTATTCTTACTCGATCAAATCAAGCCTCGACGACTCCAAACTTGAGAAATATCAGTTTTTTTTTCTCATAACATTGTCCCGAAGCATCGAAAAATGACATTTTAAGGTTATGGGCCGAATTGTTGTTTGCAGTCTGTCGGTCAGCTTTCCTGTACCGCATGTGCGTCAGGGGCTGGGGAAACTGCCGAAAACTATCAGCTCGTTCCGAGCTAATGATTAACGCGAATGATTTTTATTATGGAAATTTGTACGAATTGCTCGTCATTCGAAAAATGACGAATAATCGAAATGCTCAATTCTTTGTTTTAAAAACAGAAAAAAATTGATGTCGACATGTCTGTATCGCCTGTGCAATGGTTAGCGGAGGGGGGAACTTTGAGCGAGTTCTATTGCAAGCACGACATCCAATTTTACGAGCACACGATGGGGGGCCAAATAGACTGGAAATTTGTCGAAAAATGGTGCACTCAGAGACTAATAAGTAAATATTTTTGTTTAATTCGCGAAAAATTGTCAAAATTGACGAAAAAAATGAGTAATATCAAAAAACTTTGCAGCACTGATCAACGTTATGAAAATAAAATCGTCGAATTCCTTCAAAACTCCGGAATTCTGCAGAGATCAATTGGTCGAAATTTTGAAACGTAAAGCTTACGATGAGTGGGCCGATTTGATTATTGCCAATGGCTCGGACGACAACGATCGCCGAATTTTTTTGCGTAGAATGGACAACGTGTCGCACACTTTGTTGCGAATTTTTTTTTCTCAAGAAGACGAGGCCCGGATATGGTTCCAGAGAATGGAAAGTTTGCTTTTCCGTTGGAGACTCGAGTCTCTCACTGTAGCGGGCATAATTAAGTTTAAGGTCATCAATAACCTGCAATTTCCTGTAGTGAGTACGAAAAAAATGCTGCCCCGAAGAAAGCACGAAACCGTGAACCCTTAACCTCAAAATACGACGAGAAATTTAGTTTTATCGTTAGAAAATTTATTCCTCCATAATTTTCGTAGTTGAGCGATCCCGAGAGACATCGCCTGCGCGATAGCATCGCGTCGTTGATGGACGAGCCCTCGAAATTCGACGAGACTACTTTGTACAAAGTCTGTGCGTTCGAGGTGCCCGAATTAGTCAGAACGCGATCGGTCCACTTGGAAAAGGGAACAGCGTTCATCAGCGAATCGCAATTTTTCGCACTCATTCATGACCGTTTCAAAAAAAAACTCTCCCACTATTTCAAGGTTAAATAAACTTCATACACGCAACTCAAACAATTGCAAAATTATTGACCCCTCGAGTACACACTGGGTCATTTTGACCCCAAAATTTGTCCGGCTCCGATCGTTCGACATTCAATTTCCGTTTGCATAAAAAAATAATCTCGCGGACTGCAAATATTGAGAATTTATTACAAAAAATGTGTCTACAGAAAAAAACAAAAAAAATTCGTATTCACCGGAAGAGGTCGGTGTAAAAATCGCTCTGGGTGAGATTGACCCTGTATGCTCTCATAGGGCCTGTGCACTCGAAGGTTTAGTACAAAGGAGGAAAATTTAATTGCAGAAAAACGCAGCAGCTTTTATTACTTTGCAAAATGACCCAAGATTCGTGAATCTGGGAAAGTCTCTGCGTAAAATGTCCCGTTATCATCGATCCAGGAGTTTTAACATGCCCGAAATTTCAATCGACACTTTGGATGAGGTGAAAAATCAAAACAAAACAGTACAAACCATTTTTTTTTTCGTTTCAAAAAATGACAAGTCGTCGTCCACGTTGATTGAGCATTTTTGACCATTTTCTTCTGAATAAACAAACCAGCATTCCGAAGCCTCGTACCCGCCCTGCATGAGGATGATCCACGAGACTTTGGAGAAAAAGAATCATCTCCGTTACGGAGCGCGTGTCCAGTACACAGTTTTCCTCAAATCCATAGGGATCAGCGCAGAGGACGCGATCGAATTTTACAAAAGAAAATTCTGTCGAAAAATGTCGGAATCGACTTTTAACAGAGAACACGATTATCGATTCCGTCACTTATTCGGCCTCGTTGGCTCACACATTGATTACGACAATCACGAGTGTGTCGACATTGCTGAGGAGTCCGACGTCGGCCCGAACGATTGTCACGGCTGTTTCTTCGCCAACCACGACATCGAGGACCTCGGGAAACATCTCGAGAGATGGAACGTCCATCCCAGTTGTAAGAATTTTGATTTTTTCCCCATGTTGGTGAAGAAGCCACTTCAGAAATTTAGAAAACCGAAAAACTACGCGGAGTTGAAAAAAACATGAATTCCGAGTCAACTGGAAGAAAAAAAAACGAAATTTTAGCCACACTCGTTTATTTACGTTCCTCCCCCCTCCCCGTCTTCCTTTGTTTTGCAGATGTATACGGAATTGCCGAACACACCGTCAATAAACAATACGGAAAAGCCTGCGCCGAATATTTTCACGCAATTCACGAGCATCCGGTTACTCAGCCCATCGAAAAACCTGATCATTTCATTGCGCAGAGCAGAGAACTACGACAAGCAGCTAAACAAGGTTCGCAACTGAATGATTCGAAATTATCATACAAATCGATAGCAAAGTTCTATTTTTTTTTGAGTTTTCGTGGATTTTTGTTTTTTAGGTGATTTTTTTTACGATGATGACCCGATGGATTGATTTTCTGAGCAGGGGCAGTGGAAAGTTTCGTCCTTTTCAAATAATCGTACAATGTCTGAATATTATTTCATTTTTTGTATTAATAAAGAAAACTGATGTGATATATTTCGATGAAGTTGTGTGTCGAACCCGCGAAGTCCAGCAAAGCGAAGATTTTTGACGGTTTTGGTCTAATCGGTCGCAGTCGTTAGTGAAAATTTTGATTCGACAACGATCGTGCGCTGCTAAGTCCTCGGTGCCACTGGATCCCGAATTTTGCGAATAAATTTGTTCGATATTTCCGCGTATTTGACCTCGAAACAGACAAAATTCCGATATTTGCCGTTCGAATGCATTTTTTAACATTATTCTCCGATTTTTTCAATAAATAAAACGATGGAGTTGAGTTCAAGAAGACACTCGCGTTGTTTTTGCTTTCCGCCATATTGGCAGGCCCAGTACGCCTGCGCTACGATAGTTCGAGGTTCCGGCACAGTCACCGCACGTGACCAGTACCTATTTCGTCCCCTAATGTTGTTGTTATGCTCGAGTCCGGCCAAGTGAAAAAGTGCGACAAGTAAATACGGAATACAGTATTTTCATTCAGAAATTTATTTCCAATGTATATAAAGTGAGCGGAACGAGAAGGATAGAGAGGGGGAGACATTATAATCGGCGTGTGTGTGTGTGATTCGCTCGATGAATGCACATCGAGTATTTAATATACATATTTATTACGGTCATGGATAAAAAAGGGCGCGAGAGTTGGCCATTTTTTTTTTAATATACATACAAAGCTCAACGTCGGACAAAAGGGGGGGATAAACAGGAAAGATAAAGTGGAAACCGCGTTCGGAGTGCGAGACATGGATATTCATATGGATATAATAAAAAAGTGCTACAATATAAAATCCGCAGTGTTTCCCTGTCAATTTCCCTTTGACTATCGTACAAAAGCCGAAAAAACTGAAGGAAGGAAAAAGTTTCAATCTAACGATTTTTCATAGTCGTTCAAGGCATTTGCAAAGGTGCGCGCGTGTTCATAAAACATGGAAAACAGTGATTAAAGCTCGTCCGAAAATCTCGAATAATCGAAGGAATTGGGTGTTTTAATTCGACAAATTAATCGTCATTAAATGAACAGACACGATTGATGAATATAATTTTATTATTTACACTTAAATAAATTAAATAATCAATCGATTCGATTCTTTTTCGGCCTTTACAAGAAAAATGCAAAATATTATGGAAGCTGCGGTTCGTAATCTCTTCTTTTCCTCTATGAAGCACAATGATGCAGGAACTCAAAAAATACAGGCTAGTCGGCAAAGTCGCATCAGTCGTCATAGTTTTTCTTGTTGCTTCCTGTTTGTTTTCTCCCATAAATATAAAAATAACGTAATGGTGTACAGAGGGACATAGTCAACGGGAGAGAATGCGACGATTTAGACCGATTAACCTTACAATTGTAATAAATTAATAAATGTGTATGTTACGTCTGTACATATGTATACAGGAGAGTCGGGGCAAAATGGAACAACAGGAAAAAACTAGGAAGAACTTCGAAAAATATTGAAAAAACAGAAAAATTGTGTGTTTTACTCAAATAAAAGTTTATTCAACTCACGAATTTTTATTCTCCGTAATAAAAAATGAAATTTGGTCCAGTGACATAATTACAAGAGCCTGCAGTTATTTCTGGTGCTCGTTTCGCCCCACTACTTCATTTTGCCCTCATCGGCCTCATCTTCGGCCACTTGAGTTAAATATAGATAACTTGTCGTGGGAATCGCTGTACTTAATTTCATTGTGTGTTTTTTCTCGTTCTTTATGAAACTGACAATTTTTTAATATCCAGCACATATTATTCCGAAGTCATAATAATAGTGGGTCTTTGTTTGTGATTTTATTTCACCTACGACCGTTCCTAAGGTCATTAACACAATCTACGATATCAATCTCGAGGCAAGATATGTCTGATTTTTCGAGCTTTCGTCGAGTCAACAAAAACAAAAGAATATTCTTAGCCTATTTATTTTGACAGTTATTACGAGAACAAACAGCAGAATGGTAATAAATACGATAAATCTAACGACATGAGAGTTTTCGGAACAAACGATCATCCTCTTTTCTACACCATTTTCTGCCTCAGTCCTACGACCAGGACAATTCATTATATAATGGGTTTCTTTCGCACGTTCCATCGATCAACATTTCCCTTATTTACGAACCATTTTTCGAAAAATAACCACGTTCCTTTTTTTTCGTCAAATTTGCTTATTTTCAATTTTTTTTTCCAATCAGAAGAAAAATTGCCGAAAAATGTTGATGTTTTTTTTCGCATTTCATTTTTTTTTAATATCGAGGAATAATGAGCAAGAGGAATAACTTGATCGAAGGACTTATTAGCACGTTAAATTCGTGTGGTCCGAGTATTTGATGAAAAACGAATGATCCACGTGACACGAGAATATCCTAAAATTTGGACAATGCAACGACGAGTGGTGAAGATAAATTCTAATTGACAGGATTTGTTAATTATGTTTAAGGAACGGCGTTACGATCGATCGATTTTTTCACAATGATGGAAATTTATTTACCGAAGGAAAATGAGGAATTTTAGACGAAAAGTAACGAAAAATAATCAACAGGAAAATCAGGACAACGTACGACAAGAAAGAAATGAAAAAATGAATTATAATGATAATTAAAATAATCGTGGGAAGCAGACACGAGTGAAATTTACGTATTTTAATATCACAGTCACGAGAGATACATACAAAAAATAAATCGAGGAAAATAATCGAGAGAGAGAGAGAGAGAGAGAGAGAGAGAGAAACTTAATCTCGTATCATTAAAAAACATACAAAGTATAAATATATTTATAACTAGCAACGTAGACAGAATGAAGGAGAAACATGTCCGAATGGGCAACACGTATCCCCGGCGAAGGGTATGGAACGAGGAGTGATGGAAGATCGAGGGAAGAATCTTTGGTGGAGGGGCTCGAAGTTCGATCGAGAGAAAAGACAATGGAGAAATAAAAGGAGGGAAAAAAATGTGGAAAAGTGATGAAAAGAGAAATTCTAAGAACACGCGCATTCCAATACTTTCATATTTTTCCAGCTGGATATTTTAAGTTTGGTAGGATCGTTTTCGTCGAAATACAAAATTTCGAGTTCGTCGAGTTTGCTCGGTGCGCAACAAGGGCGTGGGGCTTTTCTACGGTCTTCTTTCCAAATGAGACTCTGGAGAAAAGCGTGGTGATGGGCCGGATTGTATCGAGGCGGACAACGGCCTTTGCAGTATCCAGCGTCGAAGTTTTTCGGTTGTACGATGAACTCGAAGCCTTTGAGATCTTTGAAAATAACGCTCATTTCGTGACGACAACATTTTTTATTCTCACCTCGACACTCGGTACGTCTGCCTTTGTGCAGGGACATTAAATGCTCGGGATTGGCTCGTCTCTTTCGTCGAAAACCACCGAAATCCTCGCTCGATACATCACTCGTTGTGAATATATTTAAAACTGGATTTATAACGAGTGGCTGTTTTTCATTCTTTCCCAATTTACGCCTCGTATCCAAACACTCGAATTTAAGTTGGACAGATATTTCATTTTCTTTGCTCTCATCGTACCAGAGATTCGCTAATTTCGTTGCATCCAATTCAATCCATCGTGGTCCTCTGGCCATGTAACTTTTTGACAATACTTGGCGAACTATCAATTCACGAGAATTCGATGACGTCAAGCGATACAGAGATATCGCGTGATTCGTGCCCTCGATCGACGTGTCCCTCACGTCCAGCAACAGCCTCAACGTCGCGTGATCGACCAACGAATTTTCTTCGCTTATCACTACTGGAAAATACAACACACCATTCTCTTCTTTCCTCTCGTCGACTTGGCGCTCGTTCCATACGCTCCGACGTTTTCGATCCGATTTCGAAGTGCCACGTTCTGCAATGAGACAAAAAGTCATTTTCTATTATTATTATTCAATTCTTCTTTCTATTCGTAATAAATTTGACAAAAAAATGTCGATCGACGTGTGTCTGGCGAAAATAAATTCATTCTATCTTGAGAAACGCCTCCCAAACATTTTTTTTAGCCAATTTTATCGAAGGAACAAATTGACCCTCGCGAGCGGTCGTACAGACCGAGCAGCGCGTATTTTTTCTCTACGAAAACAAAAGCTCTGCCTCTCCCCTTCCGCGTAGCCGGGCCAGGGCCAGAAAAAACGTGAGGACAAAAGTAGAAAAACAAGAGAATAGAAAGACCGAGGAAGACGAGGAATGTGACCGATAAAAATAGTCATTGAAATGAGAAACAAACGGAATTGTGGGCGAAAAGTATGGAAAGTTCGTCCAGCTCATAATCCCCGAGATAAACGTTCGGACATTTTTGTATTTTTTGTTGTCGTTGTTGTTGTCGTTGCCGTGTCACAGGAGCCTCGATACATATACGCGCGTTTGGCAGTTTGACGAGGTCGGAGAAAAGCAGAAGAAGAATTTGCGGAATTCGTGTTTACGCGGACCGGTTGTCGAAGCGAGGGCGTGTTAGTTTTTCTGCTTGCGATGACTCGTCATTCCGGAATGAACACGAGGGGTATATTCGAGGTTTTTTAAGAGGGACTGAATCATTACACCTCTATATACAGATTGATAGCAAAATCGTGGGTTTGTGTGGGTTTGCCTGTGTAAATGATGTTTGTTGGGCTACCGGTGCGGGGTTATCTGTTGGTAAAATCAGAAGCTTTGATATCTCGAATAACTTGAGGAATGACGATTGGCGCGGCGAGCCGAGTATAGAATTATCAAATAGGTATTCGATCGAAAATAGATATCGCGTTCGCAGATGTAAGAGCGAGAGAGATCGGAGAATGACGTTTTTTTTTTGTTTTAAGAACCGCGTGAGCTTCCCACGCAAACAAGAATAGCCAGGAATGCCGAGAATCATTTTCTATAATAAAACTCTCGTTGTATAAATATACATATTTAATGGAATTTCGAACGTCTATTATAATGCACGTAGACAACACAAGCCAACGATTTAGCTCAACGACGATTCATAGCCCCAACTCTCTCTTTCACACTTCTTCTCCTCACGTACCTAATAAAATACAATGTAATTGTGATTGATTGATATAAGATGCCAGAGGAAAAAAGATACGTAAATAACTAATTTTTCGAAATAACGACCGAGGGACACGTGCAATTCTTGTGCAATTCACGATCCATTGACAGCACGTTTTTTATTCTTCTTATTCTTCTTCTGCTTCTCTTTAGACGCCTTGATAGATATATCGTTTACGTATCAATGATAGTACCTCGATCATTAAATGCCTCGATGAATGTACATGCTTCACTGAATGCTGATCGTCTTGGTCACATTCATTTCTATGGGCTCTTCAATTACTTTTTTTTCAAACTTGCATTCATTTTTTTTCTACCCTCCATTTTTTCAAGTTTTTTTTTTTTATTTTGTTTTTCAATCTATTGAAATGAATTCTCTGCTTTATATTTTCATTTCATTTATTAATTTATCGAATTACCGTGTCTGTTTTTTTTCTTATTTTATTTTTTTAATCATCGATCTATCGTCACTGCTTTTTTTTTTTAATTTATCGAATTATTGTCTCCGCTTTAAAGAATTTTTTTTTTTTAATTTTCGGATTATCGTCTCGCATTTTTTTTTCTTCGTTTTTTAATTTATCGAATTATCATCTCTGCTTTTTTTCGTCGAAAATTATTTTACGTGATTAATTTTAAATATTAATTTAATTAATTTTGAATGTAATTTTTGAATTTTAGTTTGAATTATTTTTGGCTAGTTTTCGTTTCAATTTTTTGGATTCCTCAAGAAAATAAATGTGCGGGCGTTCGTTTTTGGGGAAGAAGAAAATTGTGAAATCAATAAATCGGCGATAAGGAGTTTCGGAAAATTTCCAAGTATCGGAATGTCCCATGTATCGTTATCCGAGTGTATCGATATCTTTCTGGTTGAAAACAAAACGATAGACTCCTGTGGCAGGGAAGAAGTCTCGAACGTGGAGGAGGAGGAGGAGGAGGAGGAGACGCCGACGACGTCGTCGTCGCCCTTTATGCTCCTTACAAACGCTCGCTTTAGCCATACAACCATCTGCTCTTCCTTTTTTTCTTCCTATTTCTTATTCTCTTTATTCCGAATGATACGATACTTAGTTACTTTGTACGTGTACCTCGTACTCAAGTGTCCTCTGTACAATGCCATATATGTGTACAAATATGTTATACATGGGCATGTACGTACAGGGTGTCCCAGAATTTCAATAAACCAACGAAAAACCGAGTAAATCTCGATGCAAAAAAAAAAAAACATTTTTCAAGTCAAATAGATCGACCGAGTGCCTAATTAAGTGCGTAATTAATTATGGTAATTTCGAATTGCTCTCCAAGATCGAAACTCCACTCAAAAATATTCGATTTCTATTTTATTCCGGGTCCCATTACACAATTATCGATTCGACGTATTTTTTAATCCCAAGCAATTATAAACGATGATTCGAACTCGAAAGAACTCCATAGAGTTGGGCCATGGAAAAAAAAAAATTATATAGCGGATGAAATCGAAGAATCTCGCGTGATGCTCGTAAAATGTTAAATTCACAAATGGTCGTGTGAGAATACTCAAAATACACATAAGAAAACTGTCGTTTTCATGAAAAGTTGAAACCAGTCGTGGAAAATAGTAGATTCGATGAAATGGAATTGTCTGGGAGCTTATTGAATATTTGGTCAGGACAATGAAACTGTATCTTTTGAAAATCCAAAGGGACAATCGGCACAAGAATTGTCATGGTTTTTGAATTTTAACAAGAAATTACTAGAAAAAGTATTTTCCGTTGCAGCCCAACGTTGCAAACTTCAGAACCATTACGAGGAAGTTATCGGCGCTCTAAAAATCGAAAAGGAACTGCAACTTTTTAAAATTCCATGAAATATCGTTGCCTCAGCCTCCACGCGACTTAATTATGGGCAAAAGTATAAATTCAAAAATTTATTAGATCCCGTTTGGATTTTTATGCTCATAGTGCAACATTCCGTTTAGCAGTATTGATAATCTATGGTCAGACACCCTTTATATATGTATGGCACACGCAGCAGTCTTGTTGCAATTGTAGAAAAAAAAACAACAACACGAGAGAAAATATGTGAAAGAGACTCGTCGTTCAGCATTCCGAGGCGGTCGGAATTTCTATTTCGTAACGTGTAGTCTCTCTTCGCAAGGATATGGAGGAAGGTTTAATTTGTATATTGAATGTGATTTTTGTGAGATATAAAATCATTCACTTTGTACGATATCAATGATGTGTAACGCGATAGAAAATAATGGCTCTGTCGAGTGATTTTATTATTCGTAATCTCTAACTTTATTGTTGCTATCCTGTCTCTATCAAATGTTTACATATTAAACCTCCACCTGGGTGGTATTCAATGAGGTTTATTTAATCGCGTTCGACTGTGAGAAATCGTGGCTTTCGATCAACCGAGACATCTGTCTTTACTAATATATTAATCAACTTTTATTTATTCATCGATCCTGTTGATAAATCTATATTCACACTCCTATAGGTCAATCGTGGCATATAATTATTTGATAATTAGTCGTACCGGATATCTCGATGTACTGCAAATTGGCTCTTCTCATTAGGATTTTATTTTATTTATTGTTTCGATGGCTCAACTAATTTTAATGAAATTCATAAATTCGATAACTGTTTTCTATTAATTAAAAATTAGTGAGGTTGCCTTTTTCGCTTAATGATTTATTCCTCGCATTATGCAATTTCATGGCGTTTTTTATTAATTGACTTCAATTATCTTTCAATCAATTTCGAGGCGACTTTATTTTTTATTTTTTATTTTTTTTTTCTCGTGCTCCTTCGATGAGATTTTTTGTTTGTGTTTTAATTTTGCGAGATTATTCTCAGATTTTCGTTGAACGTTGATAATATTTTTATTGCATTTTCCAGGAATAATCGTATCGATTGGAAAAAAGTGACGAATCGTTATTTTGGGGATTTAATTTTTGGCCATATTTTGGGTATTTAACGTGGCTATTCATTTTTATGGACAATTATGGGCAGTTTGATTATCATATAACTTCGCAGAGCGTTAAGTGACGAAGATTTTCATTTGGAAAGTTGGAAAGACTCGGGAGGGAACTTGGCAACATGCCTGAAGAAAAAACCGACTGCATTTTCGTAACTTCGACTATCTCGTCCTTCGAACTAACGGAGAATTTTCGTCGCGAGACTTTGACACGAAATCTCGAACTGACGATCCTCACACATAACACATAATTAAATGAAAAAAAGACCGGACGAAGAAAACTGATAAGACAACCGGGTACGAAGAAACTTGCCAAGGGACTCGAGAGATCGAGCCAGACACACAGAAAGATTCTGTAAAATGTAAAATACTTCGTCACTCATTTTTTTTCTCATTGTACATAACCGGCCAACGGAATAGAAAGAGAGAGAGCTCGACGCGATTAGATATCGGCATAACGTCCACAGATTCTTTCGTGTGAAAAGTGATAAAAAAAAAAAACGAGAGGAAAACGGAAGAGAGAATAAAAAATGCTTAATGATTTTTCGACTCTTTGAAAAAAACATCGAAAATCTGTTTCGCTTTCAAGATACGAAATTTTTTTTTTTTTTTACATACGAACTGAAAACTTAAATGATAATGCTCCTAACTTATTGGGATCAAAGTCATGCAACGCTTCTTAGGAAATGAGGTCGAAACTTTCGCCCTCGCTTAATCTCGCGTGTACAGTTACGTGCGTATAGAAATCTCAATATATATAAACATATCGGTCTCTATATTGTGGGGATCGGCGTACATCGTGATGGATGAATCTTTGATAATACCGTGAGAGTCTCAGGGCCTTTTGGACCCTTTCGATGCACATATCTTCGCGGCTTAGAGTCAGAAGGGCCGAACTGTGCGAGCAAATCAATCTCCGGGTCCATTTTTCATGGAAAATCGTCCGAATATTGAATTTTATGAGGATATCAAGAAACAAAAGATAAAATTTATGTTTCAAATTCAGAGGATTCGAGAATTTTTGGATTTTCTTCATTTTTACGAAAATCTGTTTTTTTTTTGAGCAGAGCTCGTAATTATTTTGCAATATTTGGTCCGGACAATAAAACGATCGTCTCTTGCGACCGAAAAAATAAATCGACACGAAAAATGGCGAGAATTTTCAAAATTCAATAAATAATTAATGGAAAAATGATTTTTCCTTGAGTCTCAACGTCGCAAACTTCAGAGTCATATAAAATTTGATGTGTTCAATAAAGTTGATGAAAAAAACTTGAATTTATTCGTGTCTCTGGAGTCTCGTTTATTTGACGAATGAATAATCGATTAATTCTATTGGAGATGAGGAGATTGCAGCATCCTCGGGTAAAAGGTTTGGAGAGTGTCTCGGTGAGAGACGTTGACAATCTTGACCGCATTTAGAGGAGAATGAGAGGTTCATTGCGCGACAGAAATAAGAAAATGATCATTAGCGAGTGATTATTTCGTGACATGACGAGGATGATGTTTCTAAAGTTATGATTGATCTCATTATTGTTAATGGGCGACATATGTCCATCGGGAAAATTAGATAACGGAGAAAGAGAGAAAGAAATAGTTGGAAAGAAAGAAAAAAGAGATTGGAGAAGCGGCGACTCTGCTCGACAGACTCGGGAAAGTAAACAGGATGCGAAACATTACGCGGTGCTCGCGAGTTCCACTCTCTCTTCCTCTCCTCTCCTCTCCTCTCCTCTCTCTCTTTCTCTTTCTCTCGGGAGTATGATACATAGTTGCTGGACCAACGCAGCATCCAGTATTAAACGGTACGAGAGGAAGAGCGAGGAAGAAGGAAACCGAGAGGAAAGTCACTACAAAATCGTGCAGACTTTCGGAACGAGTGAGCAGCCCAAATATTTTCAATTTCCATTTCCATAGGCTTCTCGATCTCTGTACAAATTCGCCGAAACCAAAAACTCGTGTCTCCAGTCTTTTTCCAACGAAAATGAGTTTCCCAAACTTTGGATGACTCTCGCCTTGAAAAAGACTCATGTTTCCTTCTGCTCGGAGCACCCAACAGCCTTTTTCACGTTCAAGCTCATCGCCACAATAAATTCTCAACGAAATACGAGCTTTTAATGTTTATTACACACTCGATGTACACACTGGCCATCTTTAAAGCAGATTCAGCTCGGCCCATCGCGCGGGGGCTGCTCACGAATACCCTAAGCATGAATCCCTAACTTAATTATAGCGATGCAATGAATTTTAAGTCACGTGGATATCGTGATCTCACCCATCGCAGGATCATCCCATCGACAGGATGGACAAACCCAGATGAATCTCTTGTTATCATACTGGAGTTTACATCGTTGGAATCCAACGAAAATCCATTTTTTCAACACGTTGACTAAACCGACACGAAAAATTGGCATAATTTATAAAATTCAATAAATATACAATAGAAACTTGGAAGGTGGAAACTGCAGAGTACAGTCTCCCCTTCCATCGCCCCTAAACCCGGGTAATCGACTGTTTTTAAAACTTTGGAAATGACTCCATCAGGGGGAACCCGTGATAAGAATTAATCTGATAGGATCTCGACGGTTGTTCGAGATGATTGAAATCTGCAGGAATTTTTCTATCGAAATTTCAACGTCCAAGGCAGAAAAAAGTGGCAAAACGTTGATTTGGATTTTCCGACGAACGATCGATCGCTGGCCGAAAATAATTGTTTCCTTAGCCGCAAAAAATGACAAAAAACTAAACCGAGAGTACATTTTTGCATCGTGACGTTTGGTTGTTACCGCGAAATAAAAAAATGTTCTCACGGTGACGATAACGCCAAGATATCGCGAGGAAGTATGCGGCACTCTTTGAATCTCCACGAGTTACGATTTCAAAACATTCCACGTCATAATACGTTTTCGCGGGAAGAGCATCGCGGGCGTATTGATTTTTGGAATTTCGACAGTTGTCAAGGTTCGTCGTGAGATTCGATAAATATTTGATTATCCCTGAGACATGCGTGCTCTATCGGATCTGTTCTGCTCGGTTACAAAATCGTCTCGATCGATTTTCGCCTTAGAAAATTGTCGGCCAATGAAAAAAACGATTCGATCCTCAAAATGCCAAGAAATTTTGCACTTTTTTTCGTAATTTCGTAGCAAAAAAACTGAAAATTGTAAAAACTGCGACAATTTTTCTTCCTCTCCCCAGCCAAATCGAATGAGAAATAAAAATCCAAAGCGTCAAAGCCTCGCGACGAATCGTACGAAAGATTTCAAGTGGACTCGTTACTTTCTCAAGATGCTCGGATCTTTGAATGAGGAAGAAGATAAAGAGGTTGGAAAAAGGTTTATGTTGAACGTGTGACTACATAATAATGATACGACACATGAATTTTAGTACCTGCTGGATGAAACGTGTGAAGTCGTCTCTGTCTGCCCTCACCGCTGTCTCGGGAATGCTGAAGCCTTGTCAGGTACTCTTGGTGAGCTCTTCGGTACTCTGTCTGACTCACGTTCGCCTGTGAACAATGTCATTCCTTCGTTATATACGTCCGCCCCCCAACAAAGACTTAATTAGTGAAATTTATCATTAACATACTATATATTTGTGGCTCTTTCGTATATTCTCTCTTATTGTTGCGTTTACTTCTCACGTATGAAAAATTCAATGGACGAGAAGAAGACGTGAAAAAAGGGTCATTAGGGGTCAGTCGAGTTATCCCGGATTGAGTGAGGGATTCTCGAGTGTCCCGCGCGCCGAAGAGCGACACTTGACGCTTGCTCAGAATGCCGCTTGTTATAACTGTATAATACACACCAACACACACATACGCTTATGCATGACGCCAAAGATGCGATAATGACGAGGACGTCGAGAGGAGAAGACGAGAGGAAGGAAACAGAGCTGCCGAAAATTTAGGCCTCCTCAGACTCTCCGAGAAACTTGAGTTGTTTACGAACAAACGTTTGATGCAAAGCCCTTGCTCACAGACGAACGAAAAAAATCAAAAACGTTCTCGTTCGAGTTTGGAATCTTTTTTTTTATTCCTCAATATTGGGGTAGAGAATTTTTCGATTTTCGAATTAAGGACCTTGGCTACGTACGACAATATGATAAGAATTCAATCAAATTTGGTCATAATATTCTTTAGCATTAAATACGATGACAGAAATTTTTTTCTATTTTTTTCGTCCACATAGTTGTCGAACAATTTGAGTTTACAATATGCAAAAGATATATCTATATATATCTGAATGGTATGCTTATGCATGTAAGCTCTAGGGTTAAATAACTCGAAAACTATTTGGAAGAAAAATCTTGAAAAATTTGTTCATTTATATTTAATACTAAAGCGTATGCTGAGCAAATTTCATTGAATTCTAATAATTTTGAATTTTCGTATGCTTGAGAGGATGGAAACGTTATTTTTGACCCGCGAATTTGTTTGGAATGGACGAAGAGGTCTCGTAGATTTCGAGACGAATTTGTACGACGATCGGAGGTTAATTATTCGATTCAACATTTAGGACACTCTGTACATATGTATCTTTGGTCTGACAGTGATTTGGCGCGCCACAGTGTGATTTATTAAAGCGTTTTGAACTTGGGCCTCTTAATTGATTCTCCCTGGATTCGGGCAAGCGAATGCGATAATTAAGTGGTTTATCCGTCGAAGAACTCATCTCTCGAGTGACATCTCGGGGTGCGTTATCGCGGAGCTTCTTTCGGGGTCAGCGAGACCTTAACGCGTGGGCCTGAACTCGTCTTGTATTTATTTATTTCTACGAACTCGCGACGAAAGCCCGAAAAATGTCTACTTATCAATCATAAAACCGAGAGAATGAGAAAAAAAATGAATAAAATGTGGGGGAAAAAAAAAAAAAGAAAACACAACTTCGGGCGAGAAATTTGGGCTCAATTCCGTTTGAGTAAATCGTGTGAATAAATGAATATCTAACAACATCCTTGTTGTATATTTTTCCATGATTCATCTTATCTTTTCTTTATTACATAAATTTTCTCACATGTAATTACTGAGAATCGAAGTGAATTGAAAACCCGAAAGATCCATAAACGAAAAAAGTCATTTGATAAATGTGTGTCGAGGCTCGAGACAAAAATTTACGAATGCTGTGACCACAAAACCTCCTCGAGAAATATAAACGAGGCTTGGGTCCCATAAAGAATTTATTATAACAGGATAACCAAACAAGAACAAATCCAATTAGTCAAAATGACAATTTCGATAATCATATTGACAGTTCATGGCGTGTAAAATATTGAAATAAACAAATTATTCAAAATATCAACCAATAGAAATGATTAATGTTCAAATCAAGATGAGAGGAGAGAATAAAAAAAGAAATAAAATGAAAAAAAGAGAACATCTCGTTTAATTCGAAGAAGATCGATTTCTCTCGAACTTTGACATTTGTCGATATTATAATCGATCGTAACGGCCGCTCGGCACAGGTGAACATCGAACTATACTAAAATCCTGTACAGTCCTAGCCAATGATTCGCGGCTTAATTAATGGCCAACGTGGAGAAACAAATTAGAAATAAAAAGGCGAGATACAAGATAGGAGAAAACAAGTTGTCAGAAAGAAATGAAAGGAAAAAAGGAATCGCGGAGAGGACGTGACTCTTGCCGCTCGGAGATGCCAAAGGTAAATCCCTCGTGTTGTTCTCCCCGAGAGACTCACTCTTCGTGAGTCATCTCCGTTGAGGAAGACGAGTTGCAAAAGATATGCAGAAGATGAAAGAAAAGAGAATTAAGAGAAAGGGCAAGAGAGAGGGAAAAAAGAGAGAAGGGCCGTTTACGGGATCCCGAGACGTCTCTTCCCAGCCTCCCAGTCGTTTGTTTAAACTCACTTAACTCTCGAGACTGTCCTGCTGTTACAACGCGCATACAGACTGACGGCAATACGTATATATCTTCATCGTGATAGTGCACGATTTCGTGGACGTCGCGTGCGCTCGTTAATTCCCCGAAAAATGTGCACTCGTGCGCGGATCCCCTTAAACTTTCGAGATTATTAAAAAACAAAACGAAATGATAAAAATGCTCGATAATTTTCTGGTTCCATCGAAAGACTCGCTGCCGGCAAGAGAAACGGCTCAATTAGTGAGCGATTTTTCGAGGTCGCGTATGTTGCCCAAAAGTAACGAATTAATCTCGAGGTTATTTTTCTATCAGGCCCACAACTTCTTTAAATCCTCATTTTCTACAAATCGTATTTATCCCCGCGTCTATATTAACGTCTATATATAAATAACCTTTGTGTATGGGCTTTTTAGTTTTTTTTTTTTACTTCGAGTCTCGATCTCTCTCGCTCTCTCGATTTATCTTACGGGGATTCCTCGATGGGCCCCGAGCAAGGACTTGCCTTGGAATTTCCCAACGACATTCTTGGCGTTTCTCATCCCGATCCCCGGGAGTACCAACAGATATAGACGTAAAGACCGCAGAACACTCGCGATCTGGCTCGACGCTTTGTGACCCCTCCTTTTCGTCTTAATTTCATTTTTTTTTTTTTTTACTCATTTTTTGCTCCATCTTATATGCTCGAAGTATTCTTCATCGGCTTCTCGTTATACCGACCACATATGCCGCTCTTTTAACATATAAATATTACATATACATATATGTATTTATTAAGCGGACAGCTCGCCTTGACTTCCCTTCTCTCTTTCCACCTCATCACGCTCTTTCGTATCGATCTCGTAATAAACAGCCCAATAGAAAGTCCAACAAGTCGAACATTTTTCCCTTATGGTGTTCCATGAACACAATTCAAAATTGCACAATTTATTGAAAAGGAGAAAAACTTTTTGTTTTTTCTTGCAAAATTCATCAATTTCCGCTGAATCGTTCAGGGAAAATGTTACACGAGACTCCGAGAGTGATCGGAGTCTCGATCGCGCGCATATCGCCTTTGACACTTGTTGCGGGCCGCCACGTTGTATTTACGTCGAAAGCGCCACTTTGCAGCGCGTTCGCGTTATCGCTCTAGATTTTCATCTTATATTCGAAATTCGTGGATTCCGAGTTTTTCATGGGGTGTTTTATATTTTTTTTTATCGCTCTCGTGATTCAGCGTGCGAAACCTAGCGAAGCGCTGATTTTTGAATAATTACTTTCGTGTAATTAAGAAAAATAATTGAAAATTAAATGATCGCTCTGCTTGATCGTTGTGTCCGATTCTCTCGTTTTATTCCTAACGGAATATATTTTTTGGACAGTACTTGGTTGGGTGACCGTTCAGTGATGAACGGTTATTAATAAATTGACATTGAGGCGTCATGCGAAACCGAATGAATGAGAAGAGAAAAGGTGTAAGAGACTCGTGAACCTGGGATGGAATTTTTTGAAGGCGTTGCATAAGCCTCCGTGAGAATGCGATACGTTGGGCAATGAAAAAGCAACGTTACGGTTATGATATCCGAGCTGATTCCGTATTAGATGGAATGCCTGAAGACCGGGAGCAAATAACAATCCGGAGAGAAACAAAAAGGAGGACCAAAAGTTTGCTTGGAGTACGTGCTCGTCCGAGGTACATAAGAGTACCTACAAGTAGCGGTAATACAAGGAGGCTTCTCCTTGACGTGGATAGTGTGTTGTAGTATACACTCCTGTCTCAAATGAGACCGGTGTATATGAAGCAGCAGGCTTAAAAGCAGTAATGCTTCATTCGAAGTCTCCGTGGCGAGCGTTAAAAACAACGTGGGTTAAGTCCTTATTGCTCGGAGGCTAAGATTCGAGGATTGAGTCAAGTTAACCGACGTTATTTCGGGCTGGAAGCTCCGTCGAGCCTTTTTAATGATACTTTCGTTGGCACATCCGGTTTCTTGTGGAGAAATAATTCGAAGAAGCTTCTCGTAATGAGTGAAAAATATTGCAATTGAAACTGGAGAGCTCGAGCTTGATTGGCGATTATTTGGCAAGGACCGATCGATCGCGAAACCTTTAGGATATTCGGGTTGATTTTTAAGGTGGGTCATCGACATATTATCCGGTGTTATGATTATGATTATAAAAGTGCAACTGGTGAAAGATTGTGGAGCGTAAAGGATAAAGGAAAGGAGGAAGATGAGAGTGTGCGAAATACCTTTGAAGGATCGGGTATCCTCTCGAGACCGAGACCCTCCACGATGCTTCGTCTTATAGTGTCGAGTTCAGCCTTGGGAAGCCGGCTTGGCATATCGTGGCCGGATTCCCGTGTATGTGGAATAAGCGACGCCGGAAATGCGTCCTCCTCCTCCTCCTCCTCTTCGTCTTCTTCTTCATCATCTTCTTCTTCTTCGTCGTCATCATCGGCATCATCCTCTTCTTCTTCCTCGGTGAATTGTCTCGATGTATACTCGAGGTTGGCTCGTAGTTCTCGTGGAGTCTCGAAATTGAGCACTTCATCGTCTCTGACTTGTTGGTCTTCCTCCTGGCGCTGACGATGACGATGATGATGATGATGATGGTCCTCGTCAATGGCAACGGGATTTATTCTACTATGGCTTATTATCCTCGGGAGGGTTGCGTTTGTCTCGTTGAATGTCAGACTCGTCGGAGATTGTGTCGGAGCAGCAACGCCAGAGGCGCCACTGTCGTTGCCAAGCGTTGGGATCGCCATGCTTGGATGCAGAAGCACGAGAAGACTAACGAGGGCGAAAAAGCTACCGGTGTAGAGTGCCGGTCCTCTCGAGGCTACCCCGGAATATTGCTGAGACAAGGGCGAAGGGCTACCGAGCAGGAGCGACAGAAAGAGTACAATTATACGTTGGATTAGTCTGAGACACGACGAGGATGCTGATGAGAGAAAGTCTCTGGTACGTGACGCCAAGTGACGATTTTTTTTCAAACTTTTTTCAACTTGTCTTTTTTTCAGCGTTTGCTCTTGAATGATTCTTGGCAAATAGTCTCGTTTTGTTTGTCCTGGCTCGCACGGTTGTTGGCTCCGATCGGTCAGCTCGATCGCCTCCCGACGACCTCTCGCCTCTGCGATCAAGATACTCTCGTAACTCTCGATAATAGCAAACTCATTCGAATCGTTCTCCTCCACTTTCACCTTTTCTTGCTTCTCGCCTCGTCTCGATTTAAAATCCTTCTCTTGTATCTCGAGATTTTCCGAGAGAATTGTAATCGTTGATCGATCTACGTCGATATCACGACGATCAACGCCGATCGCGATATTGGCGCGATCACACTCACGTTTTTTCGGTACACGCGATAAATCGCGGACCACACTCAGTTCTTTCGTAACCCAATCCTTGACACGTGATTCCAATGTGTTTATTATTGAATTCTCGCCCATAGCCTCAGCCCTACATGTGGGTGATATTTTCACCGGGTTTGCTCTTTTTCGTTTTTTCTTTTTATTTTTATTCACCACCACCACCACCACCACCACCACCACCACCACCACCACCACAGCCTCCACTTTCGAATTATCGCCAGAGCGTTAAATACAATAATCTCAATTACGCACTACTTTGCTCCCTACACCAATTCTCCGGCTTGTTTCATTTAATTCGGGCTTTTCGAGGCCCTGCTTAATCGATTATCTCGCTTATTAAGAGCATCCGAGGAATCGCTATTATACTTTTGTTAATTCGCCAATGAATTCACCGTTATTCCGGTGATCCCTTGCCGAAGCATTTCGCGCTTTCACCGCGGGAATCCCGCGCGAGTCTCCTCGATCCTCTCTGGCTCGGTTAATACGCCCGGAGCGAGGCAATCGTTCACGACTAAATAAAAGTAAATCTAACTCAATTTTAGGACTTTACACTTTCCACACTCTTTCTCAAGCTTTTTTCTTTTTTCAGCCAACACTCACATTTTCTTTCGTTATCATTATTTCTGCATTTATTTGTTACGATTGTTACGAAACTCGCGCGCTCGTTT
The DNA here is from genome assembly GCA_030522525.1 of Campopleginae sp. 14b. Classification (NCBI taxonomy): domain Eukaryota; kingdom Metazoa; phylum Arthropoda; class Insecta; order Hymenoptera; family Ichneumonidae; species Campopleginae sp. 14b. The sequence goes on from JAPYYS010001248.1 coordinate 23,352, forward strand.
ATGCAACTTTATTCTCTATCGATGTCGGCGCTTTCCGATCAATTACAACGAGATTGCGGGAGAGCCGGACTCGCAGATCCAAAAGAACCAATCTCTCGTTTGCTCGTATTCATCAATATGTATCTCTTTGAAAATACATGTAGCAAGCGATTGACTGCATTGCTCTTATCGTTCGGAGAGCAGAGTCAGTCGATATATACAGATCCGTCGACATATATCTGTCTCTAAATAATTGAAGCGTTCCAAGTCGCGTCTATCGGAAATGGAGCACGTTCCACGATTGACAAAACGAGCACGTTGGGCTGTTGGACATGCGAGGAGCACGGCCAGAGATCGAGAAAACTGGAGGACCTTGCGCGCCTGGATCTCGTTATTAAAATTATTCTGTCGGCTGTTCAATATTCTCGAGACTAGATTTCGCGAGAATTGGACAGACCGGCTTGCCGAATAAACACGGAACCGGATGTCGTCGATGTTTCCGGCCGATATTCATCAGAGACACCCTCGGACTCGTCATTTTGTTCGCATCTCCATTAGAACGAAATTTAGCCACATTCACGAGACACTCGAAAAACGCGCCAAATTGCCAGTCATTTGCGAGGTCGCCGACGAAAATTTATCGAAAAATTTACTTCGAGGCTTTTTCAACGATTTTTTTATTATTATTTATCCGTTTCACCGGCAGGCACAGGTGACATGGAGAAAAAGAAAAAGAAAAAACTCGTTATTTCGGTTCGAAAACGAACGATCGTTTTTTCCTTAAAGATTTTTATTATTTTTTCTTCCTCGTTGATTCCACGCACCACTGACACTTTACGGAACGGAACTGAACGATAATTCCAGAAATAATCCCGCGGACTTCGCACCACTAACGATTTTTTATTTATTTTATTTTTTAATAAAAAAAAAACAAAAAAACGATTAGATTTTTTTCTGCTTTTTGTTTCTTTTTATTTAACGTTTGTTTTGCTTTATCAAAAACATCCCTTCGTGGGGCGTTCCAACACTCGAGGATGTTGCCGCTCGGACGGCTGCCGCGTGTCGACTGTTTGCAGGCATGTATCGCAGCCCGTCTATATATTAACGTCGTCGTCCGCAGTCGCGGGCGTTTTGTACCGCGGGACCACTCGCGCCGCCACCGTTCCTCATATATACCTTCCCATATATAGATATACATACATATTCATTTTTCTATACGTCACTTTTTCACTCGTCCTACCGTTTTCAATTCTCCATTCGATCGACAACAACATTTATATATTTTTAATGAGAGAAATAGAGAGACCAGAATTTAAATTGAGACAACAAAACTTGTTGTTTCTCTCGTGAGTTATTGAGCATTTGTAATAGTTCACCGTACCATCCGACGCTATACTATATATATGCGTTATGTATGTCTCTATGATCGACTTCATTCAGTTACAAAGTACGAAGAGAGAGAGAGAGAGAGACCGAGGGAGAGAGAGAGAGATTGATCATTTATTTCATTTCTCAGCCATTTTCATATACACTGGAAATAAAATTTCGATTAAAATCGTCGACGCATTCTCTTGAACACGATAAACTAAATATTTTTTGGAAAATTTCAAAATTTTCATTATTTTGGATGTTCATTCGGTTTTTTATTGGATCGACTCGAATTTGATTCCGAAGGGACTTCGAAGAGTATTTCTTTAAAAAAAATTTCAATTTTTTATTTGGCATTATTTTTCAACCAAATTTCGTTGTCATTAGACAATTCCTTACATATATTGTTCTTAAATGTACACATTATACACACAATATATTATTTCGTCATCTCTTTGATTTTTTAAGAACCGGAGAGGGAAGAAAAGAGAGAGAATCGGCAAAATATGATTCTCTGTCTTTTTCTTTGGCTCTCAATTTTTCGTCTCTTTCTACAAAGTGGTATAAGAACGCCCGCACGAGACGTTAGATAATTATCTAACGTCGTATATACTTTTAAGTATAAAATTATAGGATGATTCAATAGTTTCATCGTCTTTCACTTCCGGTCTAACTGGCTAAACATTCCGAGAATGTGCAATGTGCGAAAATAGTCAGTCGCCTGTTTGCGACGATCGTTCGAATTTGTACATGCGTTTATTCGTAATGAGAGATTTTTGATTTCACAAAAATCGACAACTTTTCGTAATTTTTTGTTTTTTTTTACAATTTTGTTCATTCATTTTCGGATTATTTATTGAGACTCTTTCGGAAATGAAGTTTTATGTGATCCCCCGAGCTATTTCCTCACGTGGTGAAATGAAAATCAAGGCCTCTGATAAATTTGACAAGCGCCGGAGTGCGATTCGAGATTAGAAAAAGTTTTATCGAAATTATTTGTTTTTTATTGATGTTTTTTTGGTCAGATGATTCCAGAATTTGGAATAGTTGGCGCTTCACGGGAAATAGTCCCTTGTCATCGTAACTACTTTTCCAAGATCTGTTGCTATCGATAATCACTTTATAACCGGTGATGATTAATAACGGTTATGCCCCATGAGACATCGGTGCTCCAAAGCACTCTCTAGCCTCATGACCTTCGGGATTTATGGATTTACTAAACTCGTAGGTTTTTACGCTAAAACATTGATCCTTTACATTCAATTGTTTCGCTCAAACTTAGCCAACGCTCTGTAGATATATATATATATATATATGGATGCGTCGAGGTGCAATGCACAGTAGCAGTCTGGCGAACGAAGGTCGAAACACTGGTTGCCATCAGTTGGGATATACCTTGAAGAGTCATGCAATTTCCTGTGAGTTCAGCGATTTGGAAATATCTCGGAATCAATTTTCCAGAGGCAACAAAAAGTGGCTACAAAAAATATTCTTCTCGGATAATAAAATAAGGCAATGAAACGTTTTTTGCCATTTTTCATGCATTTGGGAATTTATCTTTAATTGAATTTCGCGATCGGTTTACTGGACAGTGAAACATTCTTGATGAAATTATTATCGTAAGTAGAACAACGTTACAGCCACTTTTTTTCTCCTTTTTTTTTTACGTGGTTCAAACTCCCAGTGACGAATGCTCGTAATTTATGGAATACCAAATAAGTTATTCGTTCCATAAATACATGGGTGCATAAAAACAACCGCTACACTTCTGGTCTCGGTAGGCAACATTTTTATCTCTGCGAATATATTCGCTTGGGTTTCCCCTGTCAAACAATGATGGACATTTATCATTGATGTAAGAGGCACCATGAAGAAAAATATACTCCATGGCGTGGTTGACGCGGAGCGAAAGAAAATCGAGGAGAAATAATTTTGTATGAAAGAAAAAAAAATTTTAAATTAAAATTAAAAATGGGCAATTGAAAATTATTGGGGATCGAGAAGGCTAATGAAAAGTAGTTGAATCTTGAAATACCCGAGCTATTTTCACATCCTTTCTGCAATGTATCACGGTGCTCCATAGTTTGCTTATTCCTGTACCATAATTAATATTCATGAGGCCAAAACATTTCTAAATATAAATTTCTTCTCGCTCGATCCATCTGGCTCGCGATTCGTGAATCTTCTCTCGAACTCACGCGCCACTAGTTCTTTCTTTTCAATGTTTTTTCTTCACTTTTTCTCGACGTCAAGGAAACGAAGGGATTTCTTTGCCCATTTATGCCATTCCTGGTCCCGGCTTCGTGATGATCCTTCGTGCACCTTTCACAACCTCCCATTTACCCCCTTAACTCTCAGATGCGAAATCTCGAGGTTCATGGAGAATGGGCGGGAAATTTTTCCAGGAAACATCATTCGGCAATCCCACTCTTTCGCACAGCTGCTCGCAAACCGGAGCCTGACTCGAGTGTTTCCTCATTTGTCACTATAACATCATGTCCTTTTTATATTTTCACATATTTCACGTATTTACTAAAATCCATAGATATAGACAACCCGTACGAATAATGCCTGTAGAAAAATTACAATGACTCACTCATTGATCGTTTGGTGAAAAAATATTCCGGCCAAATCTGCTCAACCACTGATCAAAAAATCTATCTGATTCGATTTTATTTTGCGAGATCGATAATTCATAACGAGGAATTCGTATCGATGAATTTTTAGGAAAATCGATTTTATTTTGAGAGATCGATAATTCATAACGAGGAATTCGTATCGATGAATTATTTGCAAAATTGTATTAATCGAGTGCCATCGTCCTTAACGGTTACTGGGATTTGTCAGCAGGAGGAGAAAATCTTCGTGGTCCTGAAGTTTCCATCGTTGGAAAAAAGTGAAAAATATATTTTTGTTAATTATTTCGATAAATAATGCGATTGCAAAGAAAATCTTCTCATAATGGTTGACAGGCACTGTTTGGAAATTTGACGCTCTGTTATAAAAAATTTCGTTGCTTCTTTTCGGAATTTGCGTCAAGACGATTTATCGTAAATTTTTAAATAAATTTCATGTTAATTTATAATTTGGAACGATTTTCCAACATTTTGGGAGGAAAAGATTGGATTTTCTCACACGAGACGGCATGAACGGAGTTGAATTTTAATTAACTACGGAAATCATGAAAAGTAATAATCATTAACGTGTTTTAATTGGTTTCCTGAAAGCCTAGTGATCGTGAGTGCCTGAGAGATTACATGGGGAATTACCAGTTAGAGTACCAAGTTTTTCATTCATTGCTCTACAGTTCTCAGCGTTTTATTGATCGTTAGAGAAAAGTCCTGGCACGTAAAGTAGAATGGAGAAGTGAGAGGTGTGCCAACGGGGATGACAAACGTGACGTGAGCCCGCACTTATTGCGGGTGTCCATGATGGGGGTGAAAAGACAAGTGGATTGCGAGAAAAGGTGAAACACAAAAAAAGGTTATACCCCAAGCGTCAGGGAGTGACCGAAGAGGATGATTTCATTTCTCCGATTCCAGGACATTATCGAGCGCGAATTCTCAAGAAAAAGTGCTTAGGGAGGGTTGAACGATGCGGAGGAGTTATTCTGACTGATGGGGATGTGTGTGTCGTCCTGCATCAACCCTTGAGACATCGACTAGGGAGTGAGAAATAAAAACTATCGGCGAATTGTCTGCGGGAATTCTTTCTTAATTCGTCTAAACCTTTAATGAATCGCGAGAAATTTGATCTAGGATGGATTCTCCGAAAGCTTCAATGAATCTTCCATGTTTGTCAATCTTTAATGCAACTCCAGGAACTTCACTCCGGATGGATTCCCCGGAGGTGAATAATTGTTCTTGCATATCTTGCCACCGAATTCCCAGAAAGCGACCCATTTTTTTATTCTATCAAAATCCCTAGAATTGTCGAGATCGATAAGAGCGCGTGACATTATTTATTAAGGACGCGACTCCGAAGCAAGGAGCAGAAAAGGAAATGGGCTTATTCGGCTAATCGCGATAGTCACACCCGAAGCTAGTTTCATATTTCAAAGTTTGTCGTTTCGTTAAGGAGGTTCTAGTACCAAGATCTCAAAACCTAGATGGAAAGTGGATTCAATTATTTGATAGATTATAAATCCATTCCCTTGGACTCGATAATACAGACTGCTTGAGAGTTATGATCTCGAAACTCTGGAGAAATCCATGAAATAGTCGAATGCTGAGAGTTTGATTTGATCTACCGCACACGTGAGTATAGATTTTTTTTTGCGGTGTATTCTTTTTCCCATTGACCTACTCCACTCTTTCGTGCCTATTACTGCCGCTCTTTGCTGCGTTTATACATCGATCCTATCCCCGTTATACAGGTGGTCGCGAAAGTCTATCTGAAAATCTGCTCAACGTTCAGGCCGTGAAATTCCGAAGAGAAAAGTCCTTAGCCATTTTTTCCTGCGACCAAATCTCGCTGAGATAGCGAGCGATTAGTGGCAGCCAATCCGCAGGCTGCTGGGAGGCGTGGCCTGCGTTTTATTGGCTGTTACAGATGGGAGAATATCTCATGAACGGTGCGTCGTAGACGAAAATGGCTGAGGACTTTTCTCTTCGGAATTGCCTAATCTATCGGTAGGAGAAGTTTGAAGCAACACTTTTGGGTCACTCTCTATATAGACCCATGGATATACATAGAAGAGTGTCAGTAGCGTTATGTCCAACCGCATCAACGAGTGATAGGCACACGATCCCTGATAGTGTTCCATATCACTGTAGATCTCATGCAGCTCGACATACGTGATCAACGTCAGTGGATTTTTAGCCCGAACTCTGCTTCATGGAAAGCTCGTTAACGAGAGTTGAATCGCTTAGGGACTAGTCATTTTACCCATCGTACTTTTCTCACTATAATACCCAAGCATACATCACGCTCATGTATTCTGTCTCACTCTCTAGTTAACATTTCAACGCGGACCAGAAGCACTGGATCATAATACTTTGATCACCGGTACACCGAACTGTCTATGACTCAAGCTCCCACTAAACTTTTGTCACATTACAAAGTCCATTCCTTTCCCTTTAACGTCCATTTACGTTTCATAATTTTGCTTTTCCCTCCTCATCCACGAAATTGGCATTAGAAACGATTCCAAAGGAAGCAAAAACGCCGAAAAATTCTTCGATAATTGATCGAATGACCAATTTTGTTTAAAAAAAAAAAAACTCAAAAAATTGTCATTTTTGCAGGAATAATGGCGCGTAAATATAAATTTCGTGGCGTTAATGCCTGCCACAAGAAAAGACGGTTTCAATATGATACAGTAATTCTTACGTGATCCTGGCAGCTCGTTGAGGATTGCGCAACTGAAAAGCGAATAGCCGAGAGGCATCAAAGGCAACGGAGCCGACACTATTGTCAGTGCACCACATGCACGAGCGATGCATGCTCACGCTTTTTCTCTTTGTATACGCACGCGATATTAATGGATATGTTGGTACGTACGATACTCATGATATTCGTCTCTTTACCACGCAGCGGTTAGCCACGACGAAACTTTGTGCACACCTACAATAACGATGGATACTTAGCGGCGTATAACGCTCCATGAAACAGAGATAAATTACTTTTTCCATCGACTAATCGCCGCATTCGGAATGCAGCAATCCAAGAAAATGTTAGAGCTCGTGAGATCATACAACGATATCCTTGTATCAATCAGGATTCCATTAAAATACCGACAATTGCGATAAGCCCGAATTTTTTTTGGCGAAAAAATTCATTTGATGAGATTTTTTATTTTTCTGGAGATTTCACACGCGTGGAAATTATTTTGGAGCTTGACGGAGCGTTGTGGGTGTTGCGGAAAAACAAATTTCATAAGGGGCTGAATTATTGAGTAAAATTACCGTTGCTGATCGAATAAATCAACTTTCTTTGACATTCCGAAGGCGTGTAATCTCTCTGAAGGTCGAAGGGATGAAATTGCTAATTTTTTTTCGTAGGCGTTAATTAACGAGCCTATTTTTTTTTTTTTTTTTTTTTTTTTTTTTTTTTTTTTTTTTTTTTTTTTTTTTTTTTTTTTTTTTTTTTTTTTTTTTTTTTTTTTTTTTCTTTTTCCTCCTCGTAAGGGTTGGTCCGCAATTTCGTCACTTCTCTGATGATTCCCTTCGAGGTACTTGCCTTACCTGTTTTTTGTTTGTTTTTTCTATTTCCTACGATCCCGCGTTGGTCGTAAAACGGAACTTCCGATTTCTCGGAAGTGTTGAACCTGTACGAGGAATGTAATGTTGAGGCGAGGCATGATTCATTCGATCTACTCTCGGCCAACGTCAATTCGCGTTCTCGCGATCCTCAACCTTCGTACTATGACGTCGTACCTAGAGACGTCAGGATCAAGTTTCGCCATTATATCTTCTTCGTGTCAAGTGCAATGACGTCCGTATTTGTTAATTAACGATCCTTCCATCGATCAAACATATTTTTACCAATTTTTCAATGAAATTTAAAAAAAAATCAGATTCCAAGTCGCGGCCATGATTCTGAAGTCCGCGAAGTTGAAATGCAACGAAAAATATTCATTTTTATCGAGGATTTTTATCATTTTTAAAATTATCCAATTTTTTCGAGCCGATATTTTTTTTTGAGGTAAAAAATTCATCGTTTTATCGTGAAAATTAAATTGTTAATCACATAATGAGCTTTGGCAAAAAAAAAAAACGAATTCCGTTGCATTCCAACGATGCAAACTTCAACGTCATGTCGAGGCGCCGAGCATCAACGAGAAAAGTGTCTCAACGGCCACGACAAGTTGCGTCGCGTACTTGAGATTGCGTTTTTTTTCGTTGGGGGTCAAATTTTGATAGATTTAAAAATCGAACGTCAAATCTTTGGTCCATTCTCTGAAGCAAAGATTTCGGAACTGTCGGATGTGGATTTTTCCACCGAGCCCAATGGGGGACGCGAAATCCGTGGGTTTTTCGGGAAGAACGTTAATTATTATGGTGTTTTTGTTTTTCTAAATGTTTAGTAATAATCGTTGGTAACGTGGTCGTAAAAGTGATGAAACGAGCGGGCGTCACGTGAACAACATTTGATGTATTATCGTTAATTCTTTTCTTTCTGACTGCACAGGGATATCCCCGCAGTTTTAACGTTTTTTTTTTGTTCAATGGGTTATTTATCAGTGTTGTTTAACGTCATCGTCATGAGCACTCCCGTTAATAAGGTACGTGTGCTCAAACTCTTGTCGTGTGTGCTGATATTAGCCAGTACTATATTGTGCCTCGACGTCGACGTCGCCGACGACGCATGACTAAGCCCATTTTATTATTTCACTTCTCATTCCCGCCCTCGGTTTTGCTCTGTACATATACGTACTTTTATGCGTACATGTACGTCCGTATATTCATGTATACATATATATACAGGGTGTCATGATAGTTGAACCGATAAAAGCGCGACCAACTTTAAGGGAATGATCAAATTATCGATTTTCAAATGACAATTGAATATTCTTCGTGGATTTTTCTATTTTTTCGAATTCGTAAAATTTATTATTACGAATTTGAATTTTAACTCGAATTTAATGATGCTCAAGAAAAATATGAATTTTTATTCGTGATGTGTTTAATTTTTTAAATGATCCAAATTTTTCGAGCCGACATACTCGTCATGGAGCAATAACCGATCGCTTTATAATATAAATAAATAATATATATAATAAAAATAAATATTAATGTATCAATAATATATATAAAAAAATAATAATAAATAATATAATAATAATAAATAAATAATATAATATAGATAATGGGCTTTGGCAAAATACAATTCGAATTTCGTTGCAGTCCAAAGATGCAAACCCGATTGTTTTTGGGTACCAAACTTTTGGATAATGAGCGAAAAGATTTGAGTGAATTATTCGATGACGAAATTTTTCGTCTCTCGTGTAAATACTCGAGGCCTAGCCTGGGTATTCAGGATTTTTTTTTTTTTTTTTTTTTTTTTTTTTTTTTTTTTTTTTTTTTTTTTTTTTTTTAATCTTTTTTTTTTTTAATCTTGGTCACCCTTTTTTTATACTTTTTTTTTACGAACCTCGTCATACTTATCCCGGAATCGTTTTAATCGGAATTCCCAGTAACTTCCAGGTATAAGTTCCAGGTAAGCCTTTTACTTGGTATAAACGTACTAAACAAGTGTTATACGGGTGTTCCTATCAGTCAAACCAAAGAGTCATAACTCCTCGAGGGCCGTGCCTGTTCTTTATATTGTTGGTGCGATAATCGACGTGTATTGTACACATAGGAAATTCCAAGTTTTTATTTTTTTCTAGCCTCAAAGCCACACTGGGTCTGGGAGACCCGTGAAAAAAAAAATTGTGCCGTTGTGATTATTTTTGACAGATCAACGATCCGAACTACCGGAAAGGGGGTTTTGAAATTTTTTAGGCGCAACTTTTGAGGCTCGTGCGCGCATTGTTCGATTCGAATTTCGAAATACGTCCAAAAACTGCGACATTATTTTTTTTGCAATATTCAGATTCCGTAATTTTCGGATATGACGTTTTTTTATTTTTTTTTCTAGCCTCAAAACCACACTGGGTCTGGGAGACCCAAGAAAAACAAATTGAGCTATTGTGATTATTTTTTGAAAATCTGAGATCTGAACTCTATGGAATATGGTTTTCAACATTTTTAGGGGAACATTTTTCGAACGATTCGCTCGTGTGCATTTTGTTCGATTCGAATTCCAGAGGAATGCCAAAAATTTGTAAGTTTTCGGTACAATATTCAGAATTCGTTGCAACGATAAGGGCCCAGGGCATTTCTGATTGATTGGATAAAAATAATCGCCCAATAACCGATCGCCCGAAATAGCGCGATGAGTAATTTATCATTTTTATTGACCAGCATAAATTTCTATGCTCCTTTTGAAAGCTCCGCAATCTTTCATGCATAATTATACGGTTCGGAATTTCGGTAATTTTGTTTCTTCTTTTTTACGGTGCCTGGACCTCAACGACACCTGCCACAAACAAGTTTTTTCTTTCGAAATGAAATTCCCGGTTCACATGGATATTTTTTAATCAAGAAATGCCACGGGTGGCAAAATCGAACAGTCTTTTTAAATCATGTGTGCAAACCGCTCGATACTCAATCGTCGCAATGTTGTGAGAGTTGATCCGAGACGAAGATTTTATTTCTTTCTTGCCATTCGGTAGCGAATCATCCTCATTGAGTATTTTTTTTCCTTGGCTTTCGACAGATTCGAGTTATTTCAAGAATCGCAATTGATAACTGTTTCTAATTATCTTATTTTAATCGCCGGATGTGAATAAGGCAAAAAAACATTACGTGATTCCTTGCATCGGTTTTCCTCCTTGCGTATTATTTTTCCTTCTCTCATTCACCTCAAGGCTCGTCGACGAGGCTTGGGAAATAAAACTGCACGGAAAATCAAGGCGATTTACATTTTCTACGCATTCCTAAGCCTTCGATGCCTCGAAGAAAAAAGGAACAACGTGTCGTCGTCACGAAAATTCGACTGCTCGGTTTTTCTATCGTTCCTCCAACATTTCGTACTCATTTTTGTGGATTCGAGGTCCCCATTCATTCAAACCAATCAGCTGTTTTAATAAACCTCAACAATCGGTGGAATCAACGATTAAAATTGGCCAAAGCTTCCCTAATAGTAATTCAAGTCATGCCATGAATGATCACGAAATAATAAAACGAGGAGAAGATTTCTCTTCTGCTCAACGAACGTTCTCTTGGGCTATCGGACGATTTATTTCTTCCTCCAGCAACGCATGCTCTCTTATCTATGGGCCACGTGACAAGGAATGAATGCTGCAAGATGCGTGTACGTTCGTTATACCACGAAGAATCATCGACTTTGTGGATTATTGGATATAATACATGTTTTAGCAATGTATAAACGAGTGGAATGTCCAATGTAAGCCTTCTATTTGTCTCTTTCACGAGGTAATGTCATGAACAATTTTTCTTTCGATTAAATTTTTTTTTTTCTGTGTTTTTTTTTTGTTGCAAAAATGGTTTATTTCCGTTTAGATTAGAACGAAGTAATCCACGTGCCAGTGAATGATGAACCAACAATTAATGTAACAAGAATAAACAAATAAAGGAAATTGCCATTTAAAATCACTGGATCAGCTATTTTTCCTGCATCCAAATTTATCTGTCATTTTATTTCATCGAACAAGATTTATCGACGACTTTATCGACATTTTTCATGTCACACTTCGATTATACTTTTTTTCGTTCACTCACTACCCGTTTTTTTTCTCCTAACTGGTTCAATCCTTTGCTATTTTTTCTTGTATTCGATAAAACTCGATAAAAAAAAAAGCCTCGATTCGTTGATAAATCGTCGATTAAACTCTCGTAAACAGAAATTAATCATATCTTTTAACATTCCTACATTTTGCAATATTATTCTCCAACCAATACTCATTTTTCCTTTGACCATCTTTTACTATTGTGATGGACAAGTCGAAACTAATCATCCAGAGTCCAATGTACACATACACTCCACACTCACATTATTTCGATTCGATTTCATTGGAGCAAGTTAAATTTAATTAACCTTATAAGTCGTTGCACATTTTTCTTCGTCTATTATTTCCTTGAAACTCGATACTCGGGATTTTTTGGGGACGCGGTCTGGGATCGTGAACTCGATATTTAAAAATGACAAATTTATTTTCTTTTTTTCAAATTTTCTCGAGTTTTATTATGCCTGTCGATTCTCTTTTTTTTTTGGCTCATTGTTTATGGATCCGTATCGACGATCCAGCCACCGGATTTCTTTGGCCCAAAGTTCTCAGGCTCCGGTTAGATTTTACAGAAAAGGTGGCGAGTGCGGGTTCGGGGGATATTTTTCGGAAATTAGAGCCGCACGTGCTCAGGACAAGTTCCGGCGTTTGTTTGGGAAGAATTCTCCACTATGGAGCATAAATCGTGACAATCGGTGGAAAGACTCGTCCGCCGGCACGTACGACCCGAATACATTATTATAGTGAAACCGTCGTGCATACACGAAGTCCTCGTTTAACAGGCGTGATCGATGTCAAAGTAGGAGAAAAAACATATTGCACGTATGCTTAGGGAAAAGCTGCAAGCCTGCGATTGTCCCTCGTGTCGAAAATTGAATGTTTCCAAACATCCACAGCAATTAAACGTGAAATATTCAACTTTCCATGCTACAAAGTCGTCGGAAAAATATAAAACGTCGCGGGCCACAAAATCAAACGTCAACCATGAATTAACCACTCGGGGTGACCAGAAACTAAATAAAAAACAGAAAAAAACGAGAACGAAGGAGAAAAAAAAGTTTTTTCGGTTCATTGAGCTAAAAAAATCGAATTTGCTTAAATAAATGAATAAAAAAACGACCCCATCATTTGATCCTGGAATTCTCAGCCGAAAAGTCGTTGACTTGCTTCTGTTTCGATTAGTGGAGATGTGTAAAAAAATTTAATTATGATTGGCCATAATCTCGTTAACGATCGTTGGACTCGGCAAGAACTTTGCTCTCCAGAATTCTCAGCGATCGTTTGCCGATCTCCGCCGAGATATTCGGCGAGACTTTTCGGACACTCTGTATCGCGGGGTAATGTGTATATAATTTCGGAACGTGGGGAATCTCGGGAAAAGATAAAGATGTTTCTCTCGTTCGTACGTACAGATCTCTTAGCCAACCATGACCTGTAGGCTACGAAATCACTTCTAATTTATTGGTCAGTTGCTTCATAGCATCGAAAAAAACACTGAAATTATTTAGCCATCCTTGTCATGACGTTTTTTTTTTTACTTTATATAGACCAACGTGGTTGAGATGAAATATCGAATTTTTTGCAATTGACAAACCAAAAAAAAAGAAACGTTCCGACGTCGTATCAAGATCACCGCAAATTGTTTACTAATTTTGTGAGTTCGGCTGTTCATTTATCTCGTTTCAGAAAATTTCTTTCCCAACCTTGGAATTTCTTAATTTTTCAATCGCTGGGTCCAGCCTAAAGCTGCTAGGAGAATGGCAAAGGCAAACAATAATGAAAAAAAGAGGAATAGTTCTCGATAGCCAAGAGCGAAGTTCGTTTGACTGGCGGAGCGCGAGTCGAGACTCGAAATGCCAACTCACGTGGTTCTGTGAAAGATTATTCGTCTCTTTCTCGATGGTACACGGGCACGGGCGATTCCAATTGGAACGGGACACTGTATAATCCTTGGGAATATTTTTTTCGGTGATAAACGGAAGATTTGACTGGCCATTCAACTTTTCCGAGATTCCGGCGACTTAAAAAAAAACTGACGGAACGAAGGAACCGACTCAGAGCCACGGAAATAAAAGGTTTAATTGTCTTGTTGAAAATGGTTTCCTCAAGGCCTCGTAAATCATTTATTTCCAATTAAAAATTCGTGAAGAAACTAATAAAGTTCGTAATGCCCATAAACAGAAAATAACGAAAAGGAATAATGAAAAAATGAAGGGCCTGGGTCGGTTGGAAGCGAAATAGCTCGTGGATGTACAAAGGACCACGGGAGTACAAGGCTGCTTATTAAAACTGCCCTCATCTCTTGCAGCGAAGGTTTTTATTGTTCTCGAAGATTTGCGAGCCGGTGAGCATGCACAGCCTTCACAAGCAGAATCTGCAAAGCTTTTGCGATGCGGTAGGTACAAATGTGTACACACACACACACACATAAATAAAATAATAATGTGGATAAGAAAGTCTACAGAGGAAAGGTGTTGGGCTGGTAAGATATCTTTATATTTCGGAATAGCAATGATGCATGTGCATCGGTGCATCAGAAGTGAATAGCTCGAGAGCCTAAGCCTCAAATATTTTAATTACTTCGTTAACAAGGATCAGGTTCCCGAACGTTTGTGGATTTCATTGAAAGTTCCAAAAAACGAAATCGAGTCAATTGCTTTCAGAATATCCCGTGGAGCGGGACGGTACGAATTGACTAAAAAAAAAAGAGGAATACGATATATTATTTTTCGTGCGAGTACGAGCCACCATGGAGGAGCATGGAGGGGAAGGGCAAGAGTGAGAGAGGAAAATGCGTGTATGGTGGAGACCGACGGAGATTAATGAGAGTCGTGCGGCGACGAGGGAGCAATTAAAAGGCTGAGCGAAATGCGTCGAGCCGCGAAGAGTCCGCAATCGACTCGTACACACGTTCGTGTGTACATATATATATATATATATATATATATATAGATGTGTGTACCGCGATATCGGGGACTCGTTCCAATGTCACAATAAACAAATTATATAATAATAATAATAATAATAATGATGAAATCCTCCTCCATGAATACTCTCGATTCTTTTTCTACTTTTTATCTCTTTCAAATTTCCTTACACGATATCTTAAGGAGGTTCAACGATCGGCCAGGGAAGACTGTTTTGTTGTTGTTGTTATTTCTCATTGATCGCTACTTTACACTCTATTGAGACATTTAGCTGAGAGCATTAACTATTTTTAGACAAATTTTTCTCAACTGTGATCAGTTTTATTTTTCTCATGGTGATTAATTCGCGACAAATGACCTCATGGCTATTATTTGTGCAGCGAACGCATCATCGTTGTCTCGTAAATCCTCGTCTCATTAGCAACTTTGCCGCTCAATCATTTCGGGCCCAGAATTCACCAATTTTGCAGCGACGAATAAATTTGTTGTCCTAAGTTTTTGGGGAAATGATTTTTTAAGAAGTTTAGGGGGAAATTTGAATATTCCATCGCGCATGCGCAAAATTCACTTGACGAACGTGTACGCGTGCGTATCGAGATATGAGCTACGAGCTCTCCATCGTATACCACGCGCACGCGGTCTCCCGCGAGATGTAATACGTTACAAAAGAGTTGTGTGGTTGACGCGCCACAGGGTAACCAATGCACATAACGCACGCGGACATGCAGTTGTTTGTTGGATCTTTTGAACTCATCCGCCCTATACGAATAAGAAACCAGGCCCAAGATATATAAGAGAGGCGTATACCTCGTTTTCAATTACCCGAGAGAAACCACACGCGAACCGAGACGAGAATTTCTTGTACAGCTTCCCTTCTGGCGTTTGCGCGCCGCTCGGCCTATGTGTGCCGTTTGACACAGGCGCGACTACGACGACAACCCGCTCGCCGTGTAAAGCTACGTCGATCCTCCTGTCTCAAGAGTCGTTCAGACCTTTCTTTATATATAGAGATATATTTGCTTTCACAAAACCTCTGCGCAGTCGCCTCAGGCCACGAAACACACGTTGTCACGCAGGGATTCTCTGGCAACAACAGACAGAGATTTGAAAAAAATTATACACGTTGTGCGAGCTCCATATCGTTCGGGTTCACTTTACCGATACCACGCTCATGCAATCTGACGTGTGAAAATCATTCGACCCCATGATATTTAGCGTAGGGCTCCCGGATCCCCGTTTCTACTGACACGAAAGAGTCTTCGTCGCGAAATAATTCGAATTTCTTATAAAAAACGTCAAGAAATTTTTGCTGTTGACCTAAAACCGTTGAGACATCTGTTTGGAACGTTATAAAGTTTTCCGAGGGGTTTTCTGCGGAGGCAAATAAGTTAAACGGGATGGTTTTGTTGGACGTAACAATTTGTACTTGGAAGCGATTGTGGCTCGTTGGTGCATCGTTTTTTCTTGTTTTTGCTTTGAATAAATGATAACTCTTCTACTTTTCTATGTTCTGCTCCGAATATACGAGACGGGCGGTTGTTACAGAAGCAGAATTATTGCGATTAAAGAGCAACACATCGTGTGTAAGCAAATTCTTGGTAAAAATTTTGTTATCGCGGGAATAGAAGAAAATGTGTGGCGTTTCCGTTCACGCTCGATTGCATCGACGAATTATGTATCCGCATCGAGTCTTATCAGCATCAAAGAGCCTGACAGCCAAGCAGAAAGAGAGAGAGAGGGTGAGGATGATTAAACGAGGGGAAAATGAGGATAGAGAGAAAATTTGAGTGTCGAGAGACTTAAATTTAATTGATAGAAACAAGTATCCAGTCTGGAGGCAAGACATTTTTTTCTCCCCACGAAAAAACGTCTCAGTCTTTGAGTCTCTGCGTTTTTTTTACCATCTCTCTCTCTCTCTCTCTCTCTCTCTCGCTCATAGAAACGAGAGAAAAAGAAAGTAAGAGTGAGATGTAATCTCTCTCTCGTGGATACGGATGCTGCGAAGTCTTTTGGAGAGTGTGCCACACAAGCCAGAGAGCAGAGAGTCTGTGAAGCGAAGGCTAAAGGGAAGGAGCAAGACAGTCCGATAGAGACCCCACACGTTGAGACTTTAAATAGTTTTTGTTCACTTTTTATTTATTTTCTTTTATTTATTCTTATTTTGCTTCCTTTTTTTCTTTTCAATTTTTTTAAATTCTCTCATCGTCTTGTCTTTTTATCCTCCTCGTCTTGTTCACTACCGATGAGGCTTATGGGTGGCTTCGAAAAGGGAGATCCCCGAGAACGGTTCTTCGTTTCTCTCTCCTCTTAATCTTCACCTCAATCTCGACAATTAATATCCGCGCAGTTTCAAGCTTTCCGGAAACATGGATCGACGCGCGAAAGGCCAAGAAAACTCCGAGTAACAAACTGATCGAGAAAAACACTCGATTCTCTGACGTTGCTCTCTTGAGTTTTCGAATTAATTAAGTTCCTTCATTAACCTCGTCCATTACCCAATCCCCAAACTTTCAATTGATCCTTCATTTTTTATAGACTCGCAAAAAAACAAAAGTCAATCCTTCACCAATTTTCATGAACGAAAAAAAATGCACGTCCACTTAAAGTCTCTCGTCTAAAAATAATTCCTCCTCCTCCTTTTTGAAGGACTCGACCATTCTAATTTGCTCATTTAATCGAGAAGATCCGGCGCGTCAACGATTCCAAGCGTCGCCATAAAAAACGAATTTTTATTTTCGTAGCTCATTGAAAATCATGCCAGCAATGCCATCTGCTCGAAACTCACGTAATTCATTGCAACTGTAGACTCGTACAGCTGGCACATGGCGAGGCTTTGTCGTCGTGACAAAAACTCTCCACAGCACATTTATTCGTGTTTGTACCTACTACTACCTCGTTTATATACATATATATATGGCATACGATTCTTAACGTTATTATACGACTGTCAATGAGATTCTCACGAGATATATCGTTCCCTTCCCGCCCCGGGATCTTCCAGACACTGCCGAGAGTACAAACAGGAGAGATGGCAAGCTCAAGGCGTTTTGGAGCTTCAGTACAAACTGCCTGTTGCAAACGATCGGAGACTGCAACGAAAAGTGTCGCGAAAAAAGGCCCACGAGACGAAAAATCGAATTTTTCGATATTCCGACATCGAAATTGGGGAAAAAAAACAGAAGAGAGGGGGCGAGGGTTAAAAAATATATAAATTGTTGATTTTTGAGGAAAAATTGAGACAAGATTGGCTGCTAGAATGGCGACCCACGATCGACCCTCCAAATCGTCGTTTTTTATCTCAACCGTCATTTTCATTCTCATAAATTTGTGTGATCGTACTGTCCAAGCTGTTAAGCGTCCACACATCGTTTTTATTCTGGCTGATGATTTGGTAAGTGGCACGAAGATTCTAACGGTCAATATACGTGACTTTGTGTACTTTGATGTTTACATTGCGTGGGAAAGAATTTTCAACCGGGCGGTGTGTGTCTTTTCGTTGACAAAAAACAAAGTTTCAAAAATGATGGGACAGAGAGTCTCTTGTGGAACGTTTCGAACGTTCTTACCTGGTGTCACTTTTTTATTCGTTCGAAAAACACCAGGAACTCACCAACTTCGATTTTTCGATGGAAAGTTTTATTTTATCCGAATTTCGTCGTCCACGTTTCATTTTCATCGAAAATTCGCCTTTTTATCAATATTTTTCACGTAAAATCTCATTTTTTATTTTTTCCCCCTCCCCGGGCTGGGCTTCGTCGGATATTCTCGTTTTATTGGAAAAATGAAATCTAGGGATGGTACGACGTTGGATTTCATGGTTCCGGTATGATAAAAACTCCCAACATCGATGCTCTCGCCTATACCGGTTTGATCCTCAACAATTACTATGTTACGCCGATCTGCACGCCCTCGAGAAGTGCTCTCATGACCGGCAAGCATCCAATTCATACTGGAATGCAACAAGGAGTGAGTACCAACGAATAAGAGATAAAGAATCAAAAGGAATTCCTCTGACAAAAAAAAACCCCAAAAAAAATTCATTTTTAAAAATTAATTCGATGAAATAGAAAGAAAAAAAACAATAGACAAATTATTATTTTTTGGCCAAAATTAAATGTAAAAAATTCTTTTGATTTTCTCTTCGTAGAAAAATAATTGATATTGAAATTTTCAGGTTTTGAAAGGCGCCGAGGCACGTGGTTTGCCCCTGAAAGAATATTTGCTCCCCGAATACCTCCGTGACCTTGGTTACGCTAATTATATCGTAGGCAAGTGGCATTTGGGTTTTTATAAGAAAGAGTACACCCCGACGTATCGCGGGTTCAAAAAACACGTTGGATTTTGGACCGGTCATCAGGATTATTTCGATCACACTGCAGTCGAGAACGTGAGGATGCTGCGTCGATATTTTTGAGGAAAAGTTAACTCCCCAAGGACATGAAGTTAATTCATAGATTTTTTAACTTTTTTTTTTTAGGGTCAATGGGGCTTGGACATGAGAAGAGATCTCGAACCAGCCTGGGACCTTCATGGTCGGTACTCGACCGACGTATTCACCGGAGAAGCAGTCAAAATCATCAAAAACCACAACACGAGTGATCCACTGTTTCTTTATCTCGCTCACACTGCTGTGCACTCTGGAAACCCGTATAATCCACTGGCCGCACCTGATGATGTCGTCGAGAAATTCGACTGGATCCCTGACTACAAGAGACGACGATTTGCAGGTAAAACTAGTCCCGATTTTTTGTTTTATTTAATTAAACAAATTAAAATGAAACTAAGACTCGAAGCTGCATCGGAATTTTTTTCTCCTCGCTGCTGCTTAAACGAGGAAAATCTCTGAACATCGGAACAGCTATGCTGCTTCATCAAACAGACGCGCTTATTTGCCTAACATTCCGAGAGGGACTCTGAAAACTTTTTCCTGCTCAATAAAAAAAGAAAAAAAAAAGAATCTCGTCGAAAATTCTTCTCTACGATTATTGTGGGGAATTTTTTTAAAGATCTCGCAATTGGGCAATAAAATTCAACGAACTGAGGAAAATTGTTGGCAATCTTGAAGTTTTTCCTAAATTTTTGACATTTCTTTTTGGGTTCTTTCTGTTACAGCGATGCTCTACAAACTCGATCGCTCAATCGGCGATGTTATTCAAGCTCTGAGCAAAAGATCAATGCTCGAGGATAGCGTTATTGTATTTTCAACCGACAACGGTGGCCCAGCTGCTGGTTTTAATTTAAATGCTGCTTCAAATTGGCCACTCCGAGGAGTTAAAAATACTCTGTGGGAGGGTGAGCTATTAATCTTTTGTTATTTTTTGGCAATTTTCTATCATTTCACATTCTTGCGTACACGGGAGGAATTCTAAACCCATTTTTACTCCAAAAGATCGAGCGCGAGAGTGGAAAAGACATGGATCACGAAGATGTTAGAATTTAAAAATTTCGTTAAAAAAAAATTCAATTTTCTCTCAATTTTTGTACCTCAGCGTGTTTGAAAAATGTATTTCATTTTGAAAAACTAGGCGGTGTACGTGGCGTCGGTGTAATTTGGTCCCCCAAGATTTCCCAGCCTGGACGAGTGTCCCATCAGCTTTTTCACATCACCGATTGGTTGCCCACGATTCTAAGCGCAGCCTCAGAATCAAATGAAACGATAAATCAAATAATTTCGACGAAACAACTGGACGGCAAGAATCTCTGGGAATCTCTGACAAAAGATACGCCTTCGTCACGAGACACTGTTCTCCATAACATCGACAACGCGTTCGGCAATGCCGCGATCACGAAAAATGGGTGGAAACTGATTCGAGGTACGAAAAGAAAAATCTGACATTTTATTTTCTCTTTTTAAATTGTGGGAAGTTTCTGATTCGACATTTTTATCGATTTCTCTATCGCATCTGATTTATTCCACGAAAAGCATGTCCAACGAATCACACTCATTTGTTAGTGCATTACAAGCCCATAAAAAGTGAATGAAATAAATTTATGAGCAAAAAAATGTGAAGCAATTCGAGTATCGAAAATAATAAAGTTGAGTACGTATTTAAAAAGCCATCAAAGCAATTTTATCGCTCGAACATTCGCAGAATATCTCGCATGGTTTCTTGCTTTTCAATTAAATATCATCCGATGCCATTTTTATTTTATTTTTTCTACTGTTTCTTGTTGAAAATGAGCGAATCGATCGAAACAAAAAATGTGTATTTTGAGCATTGAACCTTCCAGATTTCTCATTAAGCGAATAAAAGTTTTGAAAAATATGCGAAACGTCGAAAAAAACTTGAGGAACGTCCGGCACCACTCGGTCAATGACCTCGTCTTTATTTTACGACCGCAAAACCCAGAAGCTCCCTTCATAAAATCATCCCAACCAAATTTACGATCTTTTTGCTATTATTTTCCTTGTCAATTATTCTCAAGGACCAAAACCATGAGTGGGGAATTAATCATGGAAATTCAATCCGGGAAATTGATTCGATTTTCAATTCCCTCATTTTTTTTCGATTATCGGTATTTTTTTTTAATTATCCGGAGATTTTCCGACCTAATGTCATAAAAAAGATGTGGGAAGTCCATAAAACCTTGAACACCATTTACTCGCACTATTAGCCATCAATTTCCCCCATAAAAATCAACGAAAACGATTTTTTTACTCGCGGGACGAAATTTTTGATATCCAATGCCAAGAAATTATAACAAAATTTTTTTTTAACAGGAATCACGTACAGCGGAGCATGGGACGGATGGTATGAATCGTCGGAGTCGAATTATACTTACGTGGAGACGGATGTGATGGGAAGTACAGCCGGAAAAGCATTGACGAGTGCAGGCTCGACATTGACACCGGAAATCATTCGAAATCTTCGTTCCGGGGCGACGTTGAACTGCCAAATTCCGAAAGAAAAAAATGCTTGCAAACCGGTCGAGAAAGATTGTCTGTACAACATTTCTCAGGACCCTTGCGAGTTCAACAACGTTGCTAAAGAGTGAGTTCAACGACGAGCTAAAAAACGTAGAAAAACAGAAGAAATTAACTTTGAAATTGGAAAATCATAATTTTTTTTTCAGGAATCCAGACATGGTCATTCTGCTTAATGAAGAAATCAAAAAATGGAACGCAACGGGAATAAAACCGTCCAACAAACCTTTGGACCCCCGAGGAGACCCACAGCTTTGGAATCACACTTGGAACAATTTTGGCGACTACGAGCAACCGACTAACGAAACCAAAGGCTAAGGAAAACATAAAAGAAAAAATTACGCACTTGGTTTGGGAAATTCAAACGGAAATCCTTAGGCGAGGAATTTAGAGAAAAGAAACAGGAAGTGACTAATAAATTTAACGGTTTTTGGCCAGGTTTAAAATTTTCATGAAGAATCTCTCGTTGCGAATATTTTCACAAATTTTAATGACATTTACCACAATTTCTTGTTTTTTTATAAAATTACTTCACAATTCTTTTGTCCAATGAACGTTTTATCGTTCCCTCAAAACGATATTTGGGTCACGGTCTCTAAGTTTTGCTCTATTTCTCATCAGCACATAAAATTACTTTCAGAAAAGTCCCCCCCCCCCCTCCCCCCATTACGTGATTTTACTTCCAAGTTTTTCTTGCATTTCGGTTGACTAGACTCTGATTTTTTGAATGATTTCCAGTTTCCAAAGATTGTCTATTTTTCTTATTTTTAGTGTCTCGAAATTTGATGGCCAAAAAGTGTCGCATTTATTCGATTTTTGAGTGAGAAAAAAAAGATTGTTGTTGCTATAAATAAATAATTATGTACCAATGAAGTTTATACAGATTACAGTTTTCGTTTGAGTGTCGATTAGTCGATTTGTTGGGCCATGAGAAAGCGGCTTTGCCGGTATTTGTGTTCGCGTATTTCAATGTTTGTTCGTCCATTCGAATGGCTAGAACGTGAGGATCGGATCTTCCCGATGATCCAGAATATCTGTGACAAAATGCATCATTTTTCTTAATTAATTAATTAATTAAAAATTGAAATTAAGCAAAAATTAAAATTGAATAAAAATTAAAAGTAAATGAGTCAAAATGAATTGAAAATTGAAATCAATTACAAATTGAAATTGATCAAAATTTAAAATGAATCTTTTTTTTTACTTTATGAATATTAATAATTAATAAATAATTAATAATTGGATAGCGATTTACGTAAAAAAGGTAAAATGAGGAAAAATCGAACCTTTGGCTATGCTCCACCAGGGAAGTGTGATGTACGTGAGAAAGGCGTTCAGAGGTACGGATTGTGCTCTTCTGGTTTCTTTCCAGAAATGAAAAGTTTGGGTGAAGCCTCGCATGGTCCAGAGTGGGTTGTAGGCGCCGTCGTCCAGTTCTGTTAATTAATTCATCGCGATTACATCACGTAATGATTGTTGACGATGAAAAGTGGCTCGAAACATTCCTCATGATCAAAATGTATCGTTCTCTATAAAAGTTTCCAAACTAGCGATAATAAACGAAAAAAAATATTATAAAAATGAGTGAAAAGCTGCGGAGGGGCAAATGATCGAAATTTTTCTTGAATGTTTCTCCTGAGAGGATTTTTCTGGACACCGACAATTTTAGTGAAATCGAATTTTGGTCGATCGGACGAAAACCGCATGGAAAAATGGAGTGCAAAGGCGCAGCCCTGGAATTTCATCAGAAATAGAGAAAGAGAGAGAGAGAGAGAGATAATTGAAAAGAGAGAAATCACAAAAGCGATTCAATGCTTGACTGTGAAAACAGTCGGAGGACGACAAGCGTGCAGGACATCGATTACGATAATGAATATAATAGTAAATACCCATGAAACATTAATAGAACCCCATGAAAAATTGTCAGGACAGTAATTATCGATTGTTATGAAATTTCGTGAGAAAATAAAACGGAACCTGCAAAGGGGAACGAGAAAAATCGGGGATTGCAAATAAAACGTACTGGTGGTGGTTCGGGAAATCATGGCGACGAAAAGAAAATGGATCCCGAGCACGAAGGGGGGAAAAAAATCGAAAGGGGAGTGAAAAATATTGTCGAAATAATTTTTGACGATTCGGTGTGGATTTTTTTTTTGTAAAAACGTACTGCTTGGGGAAAAGAAACTCTGAAATAAAAATGACATTCGATCTGAGGCTCCAAACAGGAAAATGGAGAATCGGACGATATTTTATGGAGAGTTTTTAGCTGAAAATGATTTGTTCATTGGTAAAGAGGGGCGGGGGGATTAAAATTTTACCCTGAGAGCCGGGGCGGCGGGGAAGCTCGCACCAATAGTAGATGGCAGTTCCATCGGGAGTGACGCGATGAGGAGGCAGAGGATTGCCGATAATGCTACCGGACATGGCGCGTCTTCTCCTGCGTCTTGGAAGCGTGGCGCTTTGTCTTTGTCCACAATCGTAAGTGCTTGCTCGGGTTAGCCTTGCATTGGCATTTTTGTCGCGGCTGGTATCGAGGAGTCGAGAATTTTCATGTCCGTTATCGTTATTTTCGGGCGGGTTTTCAGTGTCGTGATGATTTATTCCGTTGGTGAATAAAATGTCGTTGTTTGTTTGGGGAGGATTGTTGTGACGATATTTGCGACTGGCGTGAACGCCGATGACCTCGTCGTCGCTGTAATAACGTCGGGGACGATTTTTCGGTCGTCTTCGTCGAAGCAGCGGCGACTCTTCGGGAGTTTCATCGTCCATGGGAATTCGACGTTTCTCCGATTCTTTATCCACTGATTTTTCGTCCTTTGACATTTTTTTTTCACTTCTCAGAACTTTGCTTCTCTCCTGAAGTCCCGAATCGTAATTTCCCAACGGCAATTCCTCTTTTCCATTGACCAGAATCGCTCCGGCATCCAATTTTTGCATAACGTTGTCCTCGCTCAAGCAGTCGACGCTGTCAGTCACCAGAATTTCACTGCCGACCTCAATATTATGCCGATGATGAGTGTGACGTCGATTCGGCTTTGGTGTACTTTTCCCTGAGCTTATCGTCGCCGAACTTTCATTCGCTTTAGCCGGTGTCGATGACGGACGTTGCTGACGATTTCCTAACGCGACAAACAGGCAGAAACAGCATAGCGTACAAAGCCACAAGCTTTTCCTTAACCAACAATCTTATCTGTGCAGTTTATTTCAGTGCCGATTTATTTTTAGTGCTGAATGAGTGTACTCGCACCCTCTCGTTACGGAGATTAAATTCGGCGAGGGCTTTCTTTCTTATATTGACGCTCTCGATATATGAAATATCCAAATGAAGCTGATCTAAATTCTTTCGGTTATTCGGGCCATTTTCCATTAGGAAAATATTCAAAAAGGGGGAAAAATAAAGAAAAAAGAAAAAAACCGCTATTTTTCTTCACCGACTGCAAATCATTGAGGACGGTGGCTACACACAACAATGTTGCAATGTTAAAAGCATAGGACCATTCGAAATGATTAGAATTTGATAAAATTTGATGTGCGCACTCTTAAGAATTAAATATGAATTTACAATTTTTCAAGATTTTTCTTCTGTATAGTTTTTGAGTAATTGAACACTAGAGTTTATCGCTTATTGTAAATTCCAATAATGCGAGAACTATGTAGACGGAAAATAGAAAAAAAGATTGTGTCATCGTATTTGATGCTAAAGAATATTATCACCAACTTTCATTGAAATTTTATTAATTTTTAAATTCAATTTATTTACTTCATTGATAATTTTTTTATAATTTATTAATCTGTTAATTTTATTAAAAGTTAGTCAATTCGAATCATATTGTCGTATGTAGCCAACCTCCTTAAGAACGACCGTAACGAAATCGGATTCTTATTTACGAAAAACGAGCGGATCAACGAAAAAAATAATGCAAAATCCAAAAACTTGTCACTAAAAGTCAATGAGGATTTTTTTTATCGAAGTTAATTAATCGATCGATCAAATTTTGACGTGAGTGCTTTCTTTGGTCTTGATTCCAGACGTTGAATTTTTAAATTATGATCGTCTTGACACGAGGGATGGAATATTCGCGCGAGACCCTGTCGATTCGACCTCCGACGAGAGGGCGAGAGGGTTGAAAAAAAAGTTTGTTTGAATTGAAGTCATGTTGAAAATAATGGGAAATGTTTTCATAGTTTTTTTGTTGTTTTTAAAATTTTCATATTGTTTTTGTTTATTTTATATATACGAGAGGTCGCGAGCACACTCACCACCACTTGTTGGGCGAGTCTGTTGATATGTAGTGTCCTCCAGTTTGGGTCCTTGTTTGGTCGAAGTTGAAAGATGATTCTCGTTATTGGCTCTGCTCGTCGCAGTTGTTGTTGCTGTTGTTGTCGTTGGGATGATCGGCGATGCCGTGTTGTTGCTTGCGGACAAAGTTCTTTCGCAACTTTTACGATCGGCCCTTCTACTCCCTTTTCTAGCTTTTTCAGCCGACGGTGAATATTGCGGGGACGTACGTCTTCTTGCTCGTGGACTCCTGCGAGGACTTTCGGACCGTCGCACCGGGGATTCCCGGCCGCCCCAGCTGCTAGCATGTCCTTTTGCTACAAAAAGGGAAAGAAGCCGGCAATCGTCGTGCCAGAAGTCAATTTTAGTGACAACACGAGATTTTTCGGACTGAGAATGAGGACGATCATTCGACGATCAGTTTTTGTAGCGAGAAACTCCAACTTTCGTTCAAATTGACTTGAGGATTTTTGGGAATTCGTGTCTAAACAGACAGCAATTGACTCTTATTTTTCGGATTTTTTTTTAGGAGAAACTTAAAGCAAAATAAGCCACAACGTTCGCCGCCCAACTGTCGGATTGTTAACCATGGGTCTTTGTGACCCAAGCGACAGTTGAGTGGCTTGTTATTTTGACACATTTTTCTGCATGTTTTTAGATAAAAATTTGAGTTAACGAGTGAAGGAGAAAACGATGAAGTTTCGGCCATGTTGTTGTATTGAGAGTTTCGTTTTTTTTTGTCACAATTTATTCATCAAACCGTCCAGAATGGATTGTTATTACTTTTTCGCTCCTTTTTTCTCTAATTCATTCAGACATTCGTGTAGCGCATTCAAATGCATTGTGAGTGTCATTCCACATTATTTTCTAAAGATATTCACATACGTAGGCATTAATGTCGTACTGATAGCGTTTGCTACAGCTCGAGCAGCAGATTATACAGAAAAATGGATACAGATGGCGAGATAAGTCCCAAAAAGAGAGAAAGATTCTTTATCTCTTCTAGACGTCGTCACTCCTCTCTCCCCCTTTTTTTCCTTTTCTATTTATTTTTCCTCTTTTTTTTTTATGTTTCCTCCCACTGGTTTTCACACTTTGAGTCAATGACGTGTCTCACGGGTGTGAAATGCTCGAGGGCTTTGGTGAACGGTACGAAGAAATATGTCAGAGCATGCAGCCGATTAAGTGGATGCTTAGAACGTACAGTCCCATCCAAAAGTTTCATCTCGTCCAAATTCTTCTTCCCAAATTGCATTTTTATCAGAAAAATCAATTTCTTCGTTTTGCCAAGAATAAAAAATGAACCTGACATGGTCGAACTAATTGTTCCAAAAAATATTAAATTTGATGCGTTAAAAATATTTAAAAATTTGAAAAAAAAATTATTTCTCGCACATTTTGCTTCATTTTTCTATTTTTTCTCAACGTTCAAAATTCTAAGCGAATAAATTAATTAATTCTAATTTTTCGTTAAATATTTTACTGGAAAATCATCGACCTTACTGACGTTTGTGCCCAAGTTTTTCTTAAGGAGACTGTCCGTTCTACAAATACCAAACGAATTTATTAAAAAACTCAAAAAATAAAGTAATCGGGGAGAAAATAAGGAGAGATTGAATTAATGTTAAGCACACACAAGCGTGTACGAAGCATATTACAGGAGTTGGTATCACGAGACACCATGATATGTTAAGGGACAGAGATTGAAGTGAAAAACGAGCATGCATCAGGAGATAAGTGCGCGGACCGAAAAGATTGAGAAATATCATAATATTCATCTCAATATTTACACTCCTACAACCATTCTAAATATTCAAGAGTGCGTGTGTCTTTTTACAACGGGGGAAAAGCACCTTCGCGTCCTATATATTCGAGATTCAATCGCCACGAAGATTCAAGGCAATTCAACTAATTATAACTGAATTATCATCCTCCCGCGCCTGACTCTCCAATCTTTTTCGCTTTCAAGCAAAAATATTCAAAAATGATTGCACAGAAAACATAAAAATATGCAATTCGCTACTGTACGAATCAAATTTACTGGGTTCCTTGGTTTTTCCGTTTCGGGCTTGACAAAATAAATTGAATGAGAGAAAAAAGTGCAAAATTCGCGAATGCAAGAAAAAATATTGGATCGGAACGTAAAAAAATATTTAAAAACATAAAAACGTCGACCATAAAGTGAATTTTTTTTTGTATTCGCCCTCGAAGCGTAATTTCGGAATTCACGTTCGTAAAATTGGAAAAATTGAATAATTTCGTGAATGCATAAAAATTCAAGAAAAACAAAAATAATCGCAAAAGGGAAAATCTTTGATTTACCGTCACGAACGTCACCAGCTTCAATCTCGCTGAGACCATTCGCCATAGAATCGAGGCCCTCGTTTTCCGAACGGGCTTTCGTAGCGACCGAATCTGGTTTGGTTCGCCAGCCGCCGCGAACAAAGTTGTTGAGATTTGCGCTTGGATCGGAGAGTCTACGCTGATGACGATACATGAAGAGCTCTTCGGCGTCGTCCCAATCGGCGTCCCACAGCGCGTCCGTCGCGGAATAACCGGGTTCCGAAGTCGGCGTTTCCGCGCCTGATCCTTTCGGCTTGGTCACTGCCATTTCGGCATGTCCTTTGCCTGCGAACGTGCAAAAAAAATGTAGGCCCGCGACAAAAACGCAAAAAAACGAAATTTTGTGGCAATTTTCAAAAATTTTTGATAGAAAAATGCAAATTTCTTCAAAATTATGGAACGGCGATCATATTTGAATCGGAAAATTTTATCTTGAGCAGAGCTCGTTGTTATTGTCCAATATTTGATCCGGAGAATAAAACAAAATCGACCCAAAAAATGTCCATTATTTCCAAAATTCAATAAATAATTAATGAAAAAATTATTTTTCGTTCGATCTTCTGCAAACTTCAGAGTCATTAAATTATCCACATTCAAAGGAGATAACGGTCGGATCAAATGTCCGAGATTTACGACGAATACTATGGAATATGTGTAGGGAAAAAGTACCTTGGGGGCCCTTCATCCTTACGAATTCGATCCTCTGGGAGGAGGCGCCAGAGAAGAGACCGAAGGTCATGCGTTGAGCCATTTTGGTGCTGAGACTCGACTGCGGGAAAGACACAAAAGAGGCATTTTAAAAAAATGGAGCGTTGAGCACGTAAGAAAAAACCGCTCGTGAGAACATTCTCGAAAATTTCAATCACACATAAATAAAAGAAAAAAAACGACGAAAAACCTTAATATATCGCAGGCCCATCGACGAAGGGATTACCGACAAGAAAAATAGCCACTTAGAGGGTGTTTCATTTCAAAAGTCAAGAAAAGTCCCCCCCAGTTTTTCATTGATCGAAAGAAATTGGGGGTTTCTTTTTGGTGTGGGATGCAAATGAGACGAATAACTCACTCTGGCGTCATAGACTTTCTTCAGGGCGTCGTATCTGATAGAGCCAAGAAATATGACGCCCTGGACTGCACCGTCGCGATCCGAAGCCACCAACTCGACGCAAACCATCTCACCGTCCCTAACTAATATATCACAGAATACTTCGTCGAAATTGTCGACCATGAAGCAGATGTGCGGGTACGTCATCTCCTCGAGATCACCCTTCGCGTCCATCCGTCGACGACTCGGACTCGCGTACACTTTTTGCGAGTGACGTCTCAATACCTTAACAGAAAATCAAAAAATAATTAATCAAACGCAAATCAAATCATTTTTTTACTGAAAAAAAAATGATTAGGAATTATTTGCTCGCCCAAAATGTTATTTTTGAATTTCGGTGTCCAATAAATGGTTTAGTAAATAAATAAAGTGAATCAATCGCCGATCAAATCATCTTTGTACTAAAAAAAACATGATTGATTGATGAATTGATGATTAATCATTTTTTTTCTCGAAAAAAATTTTTTTTACTAAATTTTTTACTTGAAAAGAAAATCAATCATTTTCAAAAAAAAAACAAGAAGAAAGAAGAACAATTTATTGCTCGTCCAATATGTTAGTTTTGAATTTTATTGACAAAAAAATGGTTTGGCAAATAATTTTCTGTCCTCTTCGTATTTGCCATTCGGGAACTAAATTTATTTAAAAAGTTTGAACTAGTGGATTAATAATAAAAGTAATAAATGAAAAATATATTTTATTGTTCTATACGATGACGTTTTAAGTTTCAACCTCTGGGTGCACGTAGGCCTTTAATAAATGGAGGATTCTTGGTTTTTTTTTATTACTAACTTGTAACTCTTTGGGGCTGGTACGTGTACAAATAGCGAGAGTGAGCGTGTAGTCGAACTGATGAACGACGAGATTGAGATAGACCGTTTCTTCCCAATCGATGTCAGGATCACCGATCGGCAGTTTTTTACTGTCCTTACGAAACACGTCAACTTCCGTTTCGAACTTTGGCACGTATCGTGAAGATGTTTTGACGTGTTTTTTACGGACGAAAAAGAGCAAATCGTCACCGTCTATCGTGTGCTCTGCCTGGAAGAGAAAGTGACGCACGAAAAGGTCGGTCCAGTACGTCGTGCCCTGGAGCATCACGAAACCAGAGTCTGGAAAATAAATTAAAACTTGACATTATATAAAAACTTGAAATTATTTATTCCATTTTATATCTGACATTCGATTAGTCAGAACTCCATTTCCTTCAAAATTATTACGATAATTATTAGATGATTCTGAAGTTCGCTACGTTGAGATTCAACGAAAAATATTTTTTCCATTAATTATTTGTTAATTTTTGGAAGTTATGGCAATTTGGAATTTCAATCGAATTTACAAATGAGAATTCGTTTCGATTTTTCAAAGATTTCAACAGCAATCGATTTCATATGACTCCGAAGTTTGCAACGTCGAGATCCAACGAAAAATGCTTTATCCATTAATTATTTATTGATTTTTGGAAATCATGGCAATATTCGGTATTTATTCAATTTTTTATTGTCCAAACTTTACGTTTCATTGTCCAAACTGAATATTGGAAAATAATGACGAGCTCTGTTCAAGAAAAAACAAAATTTCGTTGCATTCCAACGATGCAAACTTCAACGTATCATTAGTTCGAAGCTTCAAAAATAATAAAACAACGATAATTCAAATTTCACGTTCCATTTTGTTATTTTCGTATTTTTTGAATTTTGGAAATTTGTTATTTTTGACCAACGAAAGGCAAAGGTTTGTAAATTACAAAAATTTATGTAAAGTTTGAGAATTTTTGGGCATCGCCATCTGCAGTTAAATTGCAGAAACATATTCGCGTTGTATTTCGAATTCATTTCATTCTTGCGTGCGTCTCGAAGCGTTAAAATTTTAGGGAGGGGCGTCGCGGCTCCCTTCGGGCACGTAATAATCGATACTGGGTAAAAATTCTTTGAGAATGCTTGAAGCGTTGTACAACAACACAGCTGTTTTCCTGAAAGCCTGACATTTCGTATTCGAACCCGATTTTTTTCTTCTTTCACATTCTCGATGAATCATTTTATGAATAAACGACACGTCGAGTCGACTCGTGTCGATAAACTTCGAGATTCACGAAACATAATTGCAAATCCGCGAGGATAAAGTCCACGAAGTTGAATGAACAACAAAAAGTTATTGGAAAACCGAATATTTCAGGGTTTCGTGAAGAAGGAACGCTTTTAATCAGTCCTCGACATAATTACATCGATTGCGGTAATCCCTTAGACTCGTTACAATGAATTACATAACAGACATTTTAATCTCATTCTTATCTCGACGATAAAAAATGCCACGGACAATTCCACGCTCCGAAAGATAAAGTTAAATGAACAAACCTGATAAGTGTACAATTGAGGAAGAAAAAATAAATAAAAAACTATGAGAAACAAGAGTTCGTTGAATTTCAATGGCAAACGGAGAGTCGATGTATTCGTTGGCTCATTATATTCACGCACAGTGTGTCTCGTCTGTATGTCAATATCGAGGGTATGAATAAAATGATTCATCCGGTAGTGCGGACTGTAATTTGAGCTTTACGTGTGGTAATAATATACATCGCGAGAATGTAATGAACACGATGTATCCATAGGTATAGATGACTCAAAGCAAAGGAATAATAGAGACGAATAAATTTGAATAATCGATGAATCGTCAAGCAATTTCGACCAATTGGACGAACGCGATTCTGCAGCACATCGTAGACAAGGAAAATACGTATAGAACGAAAGTAAACAAAGCGAGAGGTGTGTGACACAACAATACATATTCGGGCTAACCCACCGTCTTTGAGTAGTTGTCGCATTTCCTTTGTTCTTTGGAAGTTTATTTCCTCCAGCAATTGTTCCAGCATTGTGGGAGGTCTCGGAAAGCCGGCCGAGCTACCGGCCAAACTTGCCATAATATCGTTAGTTATATGAAACGCGATGTAGTACGAAAAAAAAAGGATAAAAAAAGTCACACAAAGGAAAACACCAATCCGGCAGTCTCACTGTTTACGCGACTGGATCGCGAAAGTTTCAAGATGGTGGAGGCGTCGACACATTTGAAAAAAGAAACATTCAAGATCGGCGCGGGGGAGGAGTCTGGCGGCAAATACGATTATGCGAAAATTTATTTATCATTCAATTGTGAGAAAAAAAGATTTGATTGAAACGTATTTATACAATTAGTCATTGTACAGAAATATTTTTTACGAAATATTTCACACTGCTTGAAAATTATTGAAAAAATTGCACTGATTACGCGACCTGTTTCAATCGCCACATACGATTTTCACCCGAATCCCCATCACGCTCTGTTACTGTACACGACCATGCCAACCCTCGCTATTTTATCTTGTTTTTATTTCAACTTGCCCCTTCGCGTTACTCTGACCAGCAAAAACTGCGAGCTCGATAAGACTCAAGACATTCTCGTCCGTCCTCACCTCGCCGTTTGACCATTTGCACGACTAAGCATGTGTCTGTGTACGTGTGAGTAGGTGTTTGCGCGTTTCTCAAGTGTCAATGCCAAAATATAGACTCCTCGGCAACTGCAACAAACTCCGGTCGATAAATTGTGGAGCGCAGGCGCCAAGTCTATAGGAGGGCGCCACCTGTCGTGCTCACTTGTCATTTCCTGTGTCGACAAGAAGGGAGTCGCGCTACTATCCGCGTCGACAAGAAAAATATCGTTCTTATCGGAAATCGATTCCTCCTCGTGAAAATCTTTGCAACTTTCTTCACAACCCAGTAAACCAGGCGTACGATTGGGTACGCCATACCGCCACGGTGTTGGTACGGTACTGTTATGAAATACCAACGCCACGCCGTATCGGTACGGTGGCGGTACATGTTACCACAGTACACCGTACCACTACTGTACCAGTACTGTACTGTACGGAGTACTGTTCACCAACTTGGATAAATGCCTATGGAATTGAATCATTGGACTGAAGTGTGAGAAAAATCCGATGTTCCAAAAAGCACGATTCGATCCAATATGAAAGACTTTCATTATTATTCATACTTATAATCTTTCCAACTGTGACATCGTGTCAATAAATCAACTTTATAGGATCGTCTTCATTGTGTGAAAAAATTGGTATTGCATAAATAATAAATAAAAAATTAATGTTTGCCGACATTTGATCGAGACACTTCCTTGACACTGGGGTGAGCCGCTGTCAACAGGACCACGACCTTAGTTAGAAGATGATAGTTACAAAACTGGTACAAAAATTGTGAGTGGCTCTTAATATGAGATTTTTCGTTTTTTTTT
The DNA here is from genome assembly GCA_030522525.1 of Campopleginae sp. 14b. Lineage (NCBI taxonomy): Eukaryota > Metazoa > Arthropoda > Insecta > Hymenoptera > Ichneumonidae > Campopleginae sp. 14b. Next base: position 56,850 of record JAPYYS010001248.1, read on the forward strand.
TATTCCTCCATGCTCTTTTATAATAAACATTATTCACTAAAATTATCATTCGAAGGAAGGATGTATGAAGAGTTACATTGAAGTACTGTACATTCATGACGTCTCTACGTTTGAATTCGTTATGACTGTGCTGTACCATAAACTGTACTCGTACCGTACTAGTACAATTCGGGTACGCTGTACCATCGCATGACTCCAATACCGGGTCGAGCGAGTATTGCAACAATTTCAACAAAATAAAGTGTGGGATATCAAGATAAGTTATACATTGCTCAGCGTTACAGATTGTATTGTTATATGTATCCGTTTCACAGCTTCGAATGATTTCAATGAATTAATTTAAAAAAAAAATAGCAATCTACCATTCTGTTTTTTTTTTTTCGATAACCCGCCCTCTTCCGGTACACACGAATAATTGTGTACTGGAAAACATAACCTAATATAGGAGTATTACCATCGATATCACACAGGTACCGTACTAGTACTACGGTAGTACAGATATTGTACTGTACTGGTACTGTGGCGGTACTGTGTACCAAAATAGCATATGCTATCAGTACCATAGCAGTACCGTAGGGGTACGAGAATCGTACCATATCAGTACCGTAGGGGTACGAGAATCGTACCATACCAGTACCGTAGGAGTACGAGAAACGTACTATACCAGTACCGTATTGATACGGCGTACTGACATATTCGGGGGTACCGGTACATTTACGTTACC